>BQNB010093070.1:0-15669 GCA_026074375.1 Tanacetum coccineum
TCCAGTCTTCCGCTACAGTGAAATTTAGGGGTGTGACAGTATCTGAGATGAACAGTAATTTGTTTTTATAAAATACTTTTATAAAAACACTTTTTATATATTTAATTATCGTAAACTTGCAAATAGCATAACTTCTTTGTTATAGCTTGGTTTTTCGAGTTCTTTAAATGCCTACGATCCTTGTAACATGTAGTATTTTATAAAAATATAGAATAAATGTGGTATATCATATATCATAACACGGGGTCGATTCTTGGACTTGGCTAGTTTCTAGAGAGAGAAACACATGAGAGAGTTTTTCTAGTGAGAGAAAATGTGTTTTATACGAAAAGAATAAATGACTAGCTTGCCTCTTCCAAAGTTGGAAGAGGCTTATATAGTTCTTACAATATACCGGGTATTAGTACCCGGCTTAATACCGAAAGTCATACTATTTACTATTAAACTACGAGCTATAATAACCAGTAAAATACACAGGGTGACCGAGTCTTTTTCTAATATCTAACAAGAAACAACAGGAAACTTTGAGTTTATTTAATTAAAAATTAGATTAGTTATGGTAATTTACAAGTTTAATTAACGTGTACAAATGCAATTGTACTTTGAAAGAAAGTTTGTGTTTAATAAATGCAGTTTAACCGGTGCCCTCAAGGCACTTGTTAGACAATCCCATATTTTATTATACATATTTACATAAATAACCTAAAGTCTAAGGTGGATATTGGTATAATAATAAAATATTTAATGTACAAAGACTTTTTTTTGTAGGAAAACGCAAGTGTATAAAGACGATAATTTTAAAATTATTTGACAATCAAACAAACAATAGATCGTATCAATCACACAACGGAAGACTCAATTAAAACTATAGTTTATACAAAAGCTTTCCATGTTGCAAGATTCATATACAACAAGTTCAGTTAATCATATAAAAGACAGTAAGAGCATGCATACCTTTTAGCTAACAACCACTCGAACACATCTCTATCTTGATCTCCATCTCCATTGATCCACGAACAATAAACAATAGCCATACACCCTAGTTGATCATTATCTCATAATGATGCAGGTTCCACTCTCCACAAACACAGAATGAAAGTACGATCTGACATCACAGTTAGTCATACACTAACACTCAAACAACTTCCTTCAGGTGCTAGCCCTAGTTACAATGAATCTCATCCATAAAGAGGGATTGATCTAATCAACACGTCAACACAAGGATTACTAGATCACATCAAGTAACACATGATCTAATCACGTAATATACAAGATCAAATTGAGTATACCACAAACATAAAAGCGTGTTTGTTTTCGTGTGGTGTACGACCGACGCAAGGGGAAAGGGAGGAGAGGAGGAATTAGGGTTTCATTAAAACACAAATGGTGGAAACCCATTTGTATTTATAGGCTCATAACCTTATCTGATAAGGGGTGGATATCTAAAAACGATTTACCCTTATACATTAAAGAAAGTATATCTTCAAAAGATATTCTTTACCTCCCCACCAGGCGCAAGCCTAAAACGAAGTTGCCACAATGATTTTGTCTCATATAAACCCAATAATACCCCTTGGACGCCTAGTCCATCCCATGGAATTTATTTGGGCTTTGGCCCAAGTCTATTGATCCAAATAGTTAATTACTAGTTAACTTAATTAAAATTAAGTCCAACTTAGTAATCAGTCTAATCTTCTTTCATTAACACACACACACACACACACACACACACACACACACACACACACACACATATATATATATATATATATATATATATATATATATATATATAAGAAGTCTCGTGTTATACGTGTATGACCCAGTGGTCTTGTATATTAATGGCAGTGTTAATTATGGAGTTATATCCTGCACATAAACCTACATACTCCCACTTAGACATGCTGCATGCATATAACTTCTTCTAAATAATTAATACCGACATGTGGATATTTAGAAATAGATCTAACATGCACCTACTAATCATACAAGTGTTTGTTTATTTGATGAAACGAACAACATTACTTTAATGACCTTATGGTTAATAAATCAATTATCTTTTGTTCAATACTCGTTGACAAGGATATGTATTAAATCTTCCTTGTGTTAATGTTTAGTTTCTTAATCTCGAAATAATGTGAATCACCAATGAAAAACTTCCACCAAGTTCTCATCATTGGGCAAGGCCTTGTAAATATCCAATCACCTCATCGAGTGGCCACTAAAGTATTAGTTCTTTAAAAAAGGAACAAATTATCTTGACTACATCCACCTTATAATGTACAACTCATAGAAACCAAAACATACCAGGATAAACTTATGTTAATAAGGTGTTAGGTATGAATCAATCTCAATCCTTTGCACACATTGCAATGCTATGCATCACTAGTCAAAGGATAAAAGACTCAACCATGTTGAAAACTCACATTTTGACAATGATCCATGATGTGATATTTCTGGGCGGGTCAATCCAATATTCATCCACTATGAATACATATGAACTCTGGCCACAACAAGTAAATTATTTTTCTAAACAAATAAACACCAGGTACTATTCATTTTAGTCTTAATTCATATTATGCCCAAACAATATGATCGACTATGAAATTTTGAACAAACTTATTCATGGGTTTAAATATACAAATATAGAACACATAAAGTTGATGATGGATAACTTATATCTCCACATATTACTCTTCGCACAATTTATGCTATATAGTTCCAATACCCACATACTCACGAAGATGATTAAGGCCCTTATGACTCTCATAATTGTCACTAATATAAACGATTTTTTTTGAACGGCGACTTTATTAGAACCACTAGCAAGGAGCTAGAAAATTACAAAGGAATCAAAAAAGGGTGTTGAAGCCAACTAACCCAATTCAAAGTTCTATTACATCTAGCTACACACCAATAAAAAGAGTGTAAAACAATATTGTCGAATATTGCATCCTTTCGGGGAATAGGAGACGCAAAAAGAAATTGGTTCCTGAAGTTCCAAAGGCTCCACCAAGAAACGTAAAACACGCCTTCCAACACCTCTTTCGTCTTAGAACCTAAACGGATAGATTTGAACCAAGAGAGCCAATCTTCGTACGACTCATAAGGATGAACATCCAAATTCCACCATCTACAAATTAACTTCTGAATATCTTTCGCCACAGAGCAACCGAAGAATAAATGGGACGAATCCTCGAGCACGTGATCACAAAGAGGACAAGCCAAAGACGGAAGCGAGACATTCCTACGAGACAAATTCGATCTAATAGGTAAACGATCGAGATATAATAACCCTATTTCATCTACTGCTTTACGGATTTACTCCTCAAATCTTGTAAAGACTTATTATACCAATATAATAACTCTATTTCTCCAAGCCATATATAGCACATTTTGAATGAATATATACACTAGTTTTTACAAACATGTTGGTTTTTTTAACGACGAATTTATTAGAAGCTAGCAAGAAGCTAGAAAAGAATTACAAACAAAGGGTACAAACGTGTTGGTTAACTAAAACAATATAAACTATTTACAGGGTGGTGATTCCAATCAATATTCAATTATCGCTTATGAGAATATTAATCTTTATTGTAATGAATTTTAAATTCACAAAAATTGATTCTACTTAACTTTTAATTAAAACTATGATCACCTTTTCTATTATCTTATGTCTAGTATTTTACTAGAACTCTTTTAGCCATAACACGATCTATCTTTCAATTATCTTAAATCTAGAGATTCGAAATCCCTTATATTTTATTAATATATTTCGACTTACATGGATCAAGTATCTATGAATACAAAATCTTGATCCTACGGATAATAAGAGATTAGATCTCAAGTTTCGTATATCTCATATCCTTTAAACTCGTGTTAAATATATCAATTATTAACATTTTCATAGAATAATAATTCTCAATTATTAAATGAGTATCCCTCATTCATCATAAAGTAAACTATTTGTTTAATTATGACTTCTAACATTAATTTGTTTAATTTTATCTGTCAATCAATTAAACTTGTTTAACACCCTTTTGAAAATCTCATAGATTATCAAAATCATTAAACACTTATAATGTAGATATACTGTTCAAACATTCTCAATGCTTATACTTCATTTAATATCGTGTGTCCTCACTTTGATATTATTACTATGTATTAAAAAAGCAATATGCTCAAAAACTCACGAATCCCCATGGCACTTTTAATATTAAAAAAATTACGGAAATCATTGAAAATGGGTGAATACGTTTTCAATTAAAAACTTTAAATTTTTTATATCAAATCACCAATCAAGTTTGACACAATATGAGAAGTGTTGATTATAGATCTACAATTACTAATACATAATCTAACAATACAATCACACTCACAATATTTACTACAAAGAACTACACAACAATAAGTAACATGATATACACAACAATCCACGCAATCATGATCACAATGCAAGTATAAAAGTAAAGCGATAAATGTAAGGAAATAAGTAAAGCGAAAGGTAAAAGAAAATGCAAACCGGACAAGATGATTTATAGTGGTTCGGTCACGAAGCTCCTCTTCGCCCTACTTCACTCCCCGAGTATCCAACTCGAGAGTTACTTCACTAGTCAACAAGCTCCTTCTCGGCGGAGAAAACCATACAAGTTGCTTACATTATTTTCCGACATTAAGCTAGATGTCGAGTTCTTCTTAGGGTACAACCAAACTCGTTATGTTTTATGGCCCAACATAACAAACCTTGTGTTTTAAGGCCTAAACACATAAAGTGTGTCGCTTAAATTATTTTTTGACACTAAGCTAGATGTCGAGTCCTAATCTTAGCTAGAACCAATCTACCATCCATACTTGTATTTTGAGGACCAAAATACTAACCAACACACCATCAAAACTTCCAGATTTATACACTACCCGGATCTACACAACTACACAAGTATGAAAGACATGGACTCGATCTATATGTAACAAATGAACTAACTAGACTACATAACTTTGTATCTTGACGATGACGAAAGTTCTTCTCTTGCACTTGAGGGAAGAAGGAAAGGATAGAAGATTGGATCACATTTAAACAAGATTAAACAAGTTAAATGATCAAAGATTTAGGGAGATTTAGTGAGTTCTAGAGAGAGAAAGAACTGAAAGAAATTCGTGCAAAAGGGTTGTCTAAATAGTTAGAAGTGACCCACTATTTATAGGAGCTGAAAACTGTCTGTCTAAAACTGACGGACCCCAAATATATTAGGGGGCCGCCGGGTATTTACGGGGGCCACCCCGGCAGACGCTCTTGTTTTTGTCTTCTTGTGGTGAAATATTTATCTGGTGAAAACTAGACTTGTTTTAGAGAAAAAATGGCCATATTTGAATTTTAAAATAATTATCACATAAAATATTTTTTTAATTCAAATAAATAAATTTCTCTAATTATTTTTGTGAAAATGTTTTGTTACATTAATAAAGATATAAAGTTTAACGACCCAAAACTTATACTTGATCATCCTACAAGTTTAATGTTTGTTTGTACATACCTTATGTGATTTATGTCGGGTGTAAACCAATGTCCGTCTTCATGCAGACTTGAGACGTCGAGAGATGTAGATGCATGTATGCATTGATGATTTGTGATTACGAATAACTTTCTCACTTTACGTTATGTATTACAAGTTACATGTTTGTCATCACCAAAACATAAAGAGATCATATAGATTAAATATCGTAATAGTTGCACTAACAATTTCCTTTTATAGGCAAAGAGATCATGTAAAAGTTACTCGTTTACACTCTTTCTCCCTCTTTTGTCCAAGCAAAAAGGTAGTATGTGGATAATGGTTGGAGCATATAGGTTGGAGGTTTGAGAAGAAGATAGGTGCTCCGAGTATATAGGTTTAAGGTATGAGGAGAAAATATGAGAAATAAAGGTAAAGGTGATTGTGTGTTTCTTGGATAATTTAGAAAAGGTCATAAAAGATGAGAAGTAGGCAAGAGAAGAAGGTAGGTACTTCGAGTGTATAGGTTGAAGGAATGAGAAAGAGGTTGGTGTTTCAAGTTTATAAGTTGGAGGAATGAGAAGAAAACATAAGGAATAAGGTTGAGGTGGTTTTGTGTTTCTTGGATAATTTTGAAGAGGTCATGAGAGATGAGAAGAAGACATGATAGGAATGTAGGTACTTCAAGTATATAAGTTGAAAGTATAAGAAAAACCTGAAGGTTGAAGTCAATTTTGAAGTAGAGAAGGTGAAGTATTTAGTATATGGATGAACCCTTCATCGTATTTGACAATCCCCGATCCTATCTTCCTATAAAGGTGAGCTTGCATCATCCTAGAGAAGTCTTCTATCATCACGGTTTAATCAACTCCATGATATTTACCCATATATCTTCGAGCCCCCCCCTTGCTCATTGCATCCCCATGATAATTACATTCCTTGTATATTAACTCTAACGGATCCATGGATCAAATAAATTATTATCGATGCTCAAGAAGTTTGATGCAATTTAAATGAGTAGAACGATTGCAAGTGATCCCCCTTGTTTGGGGCACCAAGGAAACAAGATAAGGATGTGTGCTACACAAAAACATGTTAGAAAAAAAGTGCACCATATTATACTATATATACTAGATTATTTATATATATATATATATATATATATATATATATATATTAGCGGGGAACTAGACATGCACTTTTAGGTGTTATTATTCTAAAATATGACACTTTGAAAGAGAAATAGAGACTAGGACCATGAAAATCAACAATCTAAATGATGAAATAAAAATAATCGAGACGAATGTTTAAGGACTAAGATTCAACCAACTTTTAATAAACGAGAGTGGGATTCGTTTATTGGTTGAAACTACTTAATATCTTGGCTAGATATGCCAAAATATATACTTTAAAAGGATAAAATGAAAAATAAGATGAGGATGGAGACGATATGCTCTTGGATGTGAATGAAATGATTCCATAGAGCCAAAAGGAGGAACGTGTTGACGAGAGGTTGTTAAAAAAGATTGATATATCATTTGCACTAACAATTGATGTACATGTGATCCTATCAAGACAAAGGTGGATGATTAGGAATTCAAAGGTTTGTTTGGTGTTTTGTTGGTTGACAATGTTGAGAAAGAAAGGTGGGTATGTGAAATGAGTTGGTAGTTCTTTCATGGTGGAAGAATAACAAGAGACTCCACAATGTGGTGACTCAATAACACTTGAAGATTGAATATCTTCTTTATGTTCTTACTTTCTAGAAAGTGGAAATTTTTCAAAGAGTGACATTTGCATTTCGCAAATTACTTAAATATTTCGGATAAAATAATTAAGTTGTTAAGAGATATAGGTGGAATTTTAATAGTAACAAGACTATTAGAAGAGAGAAGAAAGTTTAGAAGTGAGAAGAAACGTTATAGACGAGGAGGCTTATTATAAGTGAAAAGGGATGTTTAGAAGTGAGAAGACACGTTAGAAGTAGAAAGGCTATTAGAAGTGGAACGACTATTAGAAGTGAGAAGACTATTGAAAGTGAGAAGAACCGTTTATAAGTGAGAAGGAATTTGGGGTAAGAGAAGATGTTTTGCGAGATATGAGGACCGTGTAGTGATAGATTGTAAGTATAGTGATTTTAAGGATTGAGTTTAAGGATAAGACGCACTTCATTATGAAATTCATTTGACTCTTGACATCATAAGCAACGATGCTTATGAGTGTTGGGATATGAGGATGACACATTGATCTATAGAGAGATATTAGGCATAGGTTTAGGTGTGAAGTAGACGTCAGCTCGTAACAGAAGAGAAGAAGTGTTAGGTTATGGATTTAGAAAAGAATTAATGGTATTACAAGCTGCTGCCGGAGGTCCCAGATATATCTAGGGGCCGTCGGACCGCCAACATGAGAGGAAATAAGGACTTGATAATTTTTTGAGAGGAGTGACATTTTAATTTGCATTTCGCTAATTAAAAATACTTAAAGTACTTTGGATGAAGTAGTTAAGTTGTCACAAACTGCACGGAATAGGAAAATAGACTGATTGAGATTAGTATAGAAAACAAAAGGAAAGTTTTACGGAATGTGTTCTTTAATTTCTAGACTTTGGACGCAAAGATAATTGAACGATTTCGCGCTTGGAGGCGGTTAATGTTAGATCTTGTTGGCGACGTTATCTTCAGACGCAACCTTTTCGATGGAGATGTTTCCTTTTGGATATTGTCCCGAGGGAAATGGTGACGTATCTTCAGTGTGTTTCGTCCGTGAAAGAAATAAATAGATAAAGAAGAAAAACAAACAAAGATGGAAGCGATGAGCTTTATGATGTTAAGACGGATGGTAATGAGCGTATGTATGATTACGTCCCACGAAGTTATGTAGCTTTCTCATGGATTGTGAATTTTCTTGAAAAGTCACAAGGCGGAGATATGTGGTGTATTAAAGTGGGAGTTAGAAAAGGTGGATGAAAGGAATTAGGCAAGCTATTTGTTGTAGAGGAGCTGATTGAGTGAGAAGAATGAGGTATGATCGCAATTTTCCGAAAGACAAAGTTTGTTTTCGTTGTAGACACATAAGAGTGTTTTCATCAAAGAGAAAGAATGTTTTCGTTGAAGTGAAAATGTGTTTTCGTCGAAGAGAAAGAATTTTTTCGTTGAAGAGGTAGATGTTTCTTCAAGTGAAAGAAATGTTTTCATCGAAGAGAAAGGAAATTTTCATCGAGAGATATGATATCTCGTCGAAGAGTAAGATTGTTTTATAATCTTATGTTGTTAAGGATTGGTATTGAGATTTTGGATATGCCTTTAAAGTTTTCGTTCGCATGGTAAAGAGTCTTGAATATTGCAGGCTGATTTATTTATGTTGACAAACCCTACTTGGAAATGGGTAGTAGATTTGTATCTAACTTTTTCTGACAAAGAGTGTATTATTTGGAAGAAAGAGAGATGATGATTAAGGAATGAAGGAAGACTCTAGGAGGTTTAAGACCATTTTATGGCTCTTTTGAAAATTTAGATTAGTGACACGGACATGAAGAAAAATATTATAGTGTGATAAATATTTTTGAACTAGATGCATAAGAATATAGAATATATGACTGCACGTTTATCTAAGCATTGCATAACAAATAATACGTGATTATAGTGTTTAGACAATATGACATTTAAACGTTAATTATCATACATTAGACTAACATAGTGTAGGTGCACAATTTACATGTAAGTCATGTAAAATGACGCATACGAAACATGAGAATTTTAAATGCAATCGTCATGTAAAAACATGTTAGCATTTAGGAATTTTGAAGCAAGTGTATTTAGATAAATTAAGGAAATATTTTATTAAATTTGTAGAAAAGACACGGTCTTTATAATAGTCTTGCATTTAATTAGCATAAGCAAGTTAAACTTGATCATCATGATATCATGAAGGGGAAAGATAATTGCATTACATGGGAGCAAGTTATCATCTTGAAACATCAAAGCACATATGTGAGGTGCATGTTGTCTAGATTGACTAAGGAAAACCTAATTTCTACTTGCTTAGTGTGCACTCCTAATGAGATACAAAGTTCATCAATGTAGACTATCATTAGGCATATTTAGGAGGAGCAATTTAATAAAATTAGAGAATGAATATGAGAATATCACTAGTGGTGCTCAATTCAGGCTAAACATGATCATTTTTACGGGTTATACCACGAACCTAACTTCACTCTTGGAAGCAATTTCAATCCGTTAGGTCAATTTAATTTTCTAGTTGCAATTGATTCTCCAGTAGTCATTCTCATGTTAGACAAAATAGAATTCCTATATTTGCCTAATGAAGTGTAGGAAAGATAAAATTTGTATTGTCTTTTCATACGGGGCCTAATATGACTAAACTAACATGTTTTAATTTCGGTTCGCATAATCCTAATCAAGATGTGTGGAATTCCAGGATTGAATGAGAGAGAAAGCAAGTTGTTGTAATTTTAAGAAAGAATACGTCATCTAGGGCCTAAGAGTATGCTTAAGGGTGATAATGTGTAATGTACTATGTTGAGAGTGTTCAAAGAATGCACATTTGCGTGTATTTTAAAAAAGAGATTCTATTACTATGTTACTTACCTTAATAGATCATGTGAATGTTTCTTTGTAGAAATAATGATTATTAACTAAAGATTAGTTAAATGTATGTTAGACTTTTAAATAAGAAAAGATGTTTAAATCTAATGCCATAGGGAGGATCTACCTAAACCGAAGATTAATCTAGGACACAGGATCCATCGATCCGTGGAGGTGCCAAATTTAGGCAAGGATCATTTTCCCATTATTTGGGAGATGGTGTTGAAATTAGGTTATTAGGAGAAGCTTATATAAGTTATAAGGGTTCTCGATTTGAGTTTTTGGAAATGACACCCAAGTCTTGCTTATCAAGTTGGAGAGCTTATGAGTTTCCCGATAGAAATTTATAAGTTGTTAATCCTACTTAGAGTGTGTTAAGTTTAGCATGTATAATTTGATCATATCTTATAACACAAACATTTGAACACTTTAGATTCAACGAAACATCTTCATTGCAAGTGTGAGTTGCAATTTGATGACTAATTTGTTGTCTTGCGCAATCGACTTTGTGTTTTCCATGTATAATCGTTGATGGGTTTATCATGTAGACCTCGAAAAAAATATTATTATGGTCATTTGATTGATATTTTCTGTTCTTGTATAATCTAGTCTCGATTTCATGTTCATATTCTAATTTTGTAATTAGATTGAATAATGAGATTGATTATCATTTGAATAATAATCTTCTTCATATTCAAAATCCTTTTACGATCACTTATTGAAAGAAGGCAGAATAATAGTTTATGGAGTATGTTCAATTATTCCTAGTCCCAACCTTAGATGGTTAAAGTGTTCTCACTTGGTGAAGAAGATATATTATGCTTATTTGGTAAAATAAGAGAAAGTTTTGATGAGAAGAGAATTTGAGTTTTGAGTTGTGCTTTTGAATTGTTTGAGCAAAGTTACATATGTTGTGCATTTGCTCATGTTTGGCTAGATGACAAGTATACTAATTGCATTGCAAGGTAAATTACTTGAATATTTTAGACTAGCATTCAACGTAGTCATCCTACTTCATTGGTATTTTATGATTATTATTTTTCAAATATTTGGAACACATCTGTTGAGACAACTAGACTCAATATGACGCATTTTTTTATACAAGTGTGATTTATGATCCGATGTATTCTTATCGTCTTGGTAAAGGATGTCGTTATTTTATTTCAATCGTGTGTGATTGGTTGTGTGTAAGATAATATCTTTTGTTACTTTTTGATATAATCTCAAAGCTAGGACAAATTAAGAATCCGATCTTCTTGTCCATACATCAAATACATTGTCATTAGATTCGATAATAATATCAATCATAATTTGAATAATAGATCGATATATATTCGAAATCTTTCTTGACCCTCACGAACACTCTTTTAAAGAAAACAAATAAAGATTTTCATAGTGTGTTCCATTAATCCTAAGACTAGTTGTAAGGTGAGGTTGATGAATAATGACATGCTTTAAAACTTTTTACATTAAGATTGTCCATTTATTTTGCTTGTGCGAAAAAAACTATTTTTTTATTACGTTATAGTGGTGCATAGTTTTGACATTTTATGCGTATATAAATGATTTTTCTAACCATTTTTATACAACACACATCTTTTGTAAAATATTATTGTTTTATAAAATAATATATTATGTGTGTGTTAGAATTCAATGAAAGCACAAGCAAAGTTTAAAACTGCATTTTGTTTTACTTAATTACTAATGTATTAATTCAATCTTTTTTTTGTTTAACCAACCCAAGGTCAAACAAGGTAAGGCGATGAAAGTATTTAGACATTTTGTTGAAATAGAGTTAACGTGTTGGAAATATTTTGATGACGGGTTTTAACGTGTGATCTTATGAAAATATTTCCCAACACACTTAACACACTATTGAACTCTCAATCCTAAGTAGGTTACTACACTCAAAATGATTTACAAGTGTGTTTATTGTAACTTCGTATATTAGCTACTATATTTGCTTTATATGCAATAGAACAAGCAATTTTACAACATAACGCAAGTGATATACGCAAATTCATATTAGGCATTAATACGGTAAAGCTTGTAATCACACATAATGTACTTGGCACATGTGTTTAGATATATAAGTAGCTCAATTATAAGTAGCAATGCTCACTTAATAATATCTATTAACAATATTAAGATACAAGTAAATACACATAATCATTTAATATGCACATAAAGATATTCGTTGTAGTTTTGTGTATTAGATACAACAATTTATAATTAGCTCGATTTTATTTAAAAATAAAATAGTTTTCTCCCTATTTTAAAAACTAATCAAGATCAATATTTTAAAAAAATTAATTTATTACAAGTTTTCTAAGATACATTGACTAGAAGGTTTGACTTGAAAGAAAAGGTAAACTACAAGTTTTACGTCAAAACGGAAACATAAAGAAAAAAAAATTTTGGGGGAGGGACACTATGTAGTATTTTGCATTTTTTACTAACTTAAGTTTGGAATAATGATTTGGAAGTATTTTTAAATGAAAGTAGATACAATTACGTTTAAAATGACGGGTGGAACGAATTCTACGGACTTACGGATGATTTTATATGATTTTTTAAAGTTTGCCAAATTCTGAAGAAACAGACAGATGGCCCCCAGAAAGGTAACGCCCCCCAGATATATTTGGGGTCACCTCTAAATTTTTAGGGGACGCCAACTCTTGTGACTCAAAAACACGTTTTTTTGTACAAAATCATTTGGTGACTTAAAGGAAGGACGCAGGAGTTTAAGAATTTGTTCCCGCACACAAATTTTATGTTTTAGACATCATTTCTACACTTAGGACTTAGAAAGACGTTATTGACACTTCCAAGCTTTTTGAGAAGATTTTCATTTAAGATAGTATACGAGGTATATTTAACAACAAAACTAGTACGAATCAAGCAACAAAACACTTTTCATATTTAATCGCCCTTAATGGTAATTCTTGATACATGGATATACTTATTTTAAAAACCATCTGTTTTGAAAACTAGAGTGGAATAAGCTCCTGATACAATTGTGGAAACCATTAGGGGGGGTGAAACATTTTCAATTAAACTTAAATCCTTATTGTATCAAATCACAATAAGTTTGACGCAATATGAGAAGTGTTGATTATAAATCTACAATCACAAATTACATATTCTAATAATACAACCACAGGTCATAATATTTAATACAAGAAACTACACATCCATAAGTAACATATTATACAACAACAATCACACAATCATGATCACAATGCAAGTATAAGGTAAAGCGATAAATGTAAAGAAATAAGTAGACACGGAAAGGTAAAGAAAACACAAATCAGGACCCAAAGGTGTTTTAATTGTGGTTCGGTCATGAAGCTCCTCTTAGCCCTACTCACACTTCCCGAGTATCAAACCTCGAGAGTTTTCACTAATCAACAAGCTCCCTATTCGTCGGAGAAAACCTTATAATGTTGCTTACATTATTTTTTAACACTAAGCTAGATGTCAAGTCCTTCTTCGGGTACAATCAAACCTATTATGTTTTGTGGCCAAAATAACAAAACCTTATTTTTTTTGGCCGTATCAAGTAAAACCACAGTCGCTTACATTAATTTCCGGACACTAAAAGCTAATTTGTCGAGGTCCTAATCTTAGCTAGAACCAATCTATCACTTCACCAATGTATTTTGAGGCCTAAAATACTAACCAACACACAATCAGCCCTTCTGAATATATACACCATTCGAATCTAAACACTACTAAAGATTGGAAGATAAGGAAATTAATTCGTTAATAGACCTTAATTCACACTTGATGAATTTTTCACGTCACTTAGCAAGCATTTTCGTCTTATAAATCTTTTAGATTATTTTGGCATAATTCTCGTATTTTAATTGTTTATTATAATTCTAGTATTAAAATTAGTTTAATTTTCTTAGTATTAAAAATAGTTTTTAAACCAAAATCATTAAAAGATAATCAAGCATCAAACGAAACATTCTCGTTATTTTCAATTCATCTCTCGTTGTGGAAACGACACTCGGAAGATAGACTGTTACTTTTCCTAAAGTAATTTTCTTATCTAACGAGAAATACTCTATATTATTACGACAAGCGTTTGACGCGTATCACCCCGACAGACGCTCCTGTTTTTGTCTTCTTGTGGTAAAATATGTATCTGGTGAACATCAGACTCGTTTTAGGGGGAAATGGCCGTTTTTGAATTTTAAAATAATTACCACATAAAACATTTCTTTATAATTCAAAAATAATTTGTCTAACTAATTTTTAAGAAATTGTTTTGTTTCACCATTATAAAAATGTAAAGTTTAAGACAAAAACTTATTTCTTTGATCATCCTATAAGTTTAATGTTTGTTTGTACATACCTTATATGATTTACGTCGGGTGTAAAAGAATGTCCGTCTTGATGCAGACTTGAGACGTCGAGAGATGTAGATACATGTATGCATTGATGATTTGTAATTACGAGTAACTTGCACACTTTACGTTACGTATTACAAGTTACATGTTTGTCATCACCAAAACATAAAAAGATCGTATAGATTAAATATCGTAATATTTGCACTAACAATCTCCCCCTTTTTGATGATGACAAAATATGTAAACTATAACACATAGTAAAGTTTAAAAGTTACTCGTTTACACTTCTTCTCCCCTTTTTGTCGAAGCAAAAAGGTAGTATGTGGATAATGGTTGGAGCATATAGGTTGGAGGTTTGAGAAGAAGATAGGTGCTCCGAGTATATAGGTTTGAGGTATGAGGAGAAAATATGAGAAATAAAGGTGAAGGTGATTGTGTGTTTCTTAGATAGTTTAGAAAATGTCATGAGAGATGAGAGGTAGGCAAGAGAAGAAGGTAGGTACTTCGAGTGTGGAGGTTGAAGGAATAAGAAAGAGGTAGGTGTTCCAACTATATAGGTTGGAAAAATGAGAAGAAAACATGAGAAATAAGGTTGAGGTGGTTTTGTGTTTCTTAGATAATTTTGAAGAGGTCGTGAGATATGAGAAAAAGACATGATAGGAATGTAGGTGCTTTAAGTATCTAAGTTAAAAGTATAAGAAAAACCTGAAGGTTGAAGGCGATTTTGAAGTAGAGAAGGTGAAGTATTTAGTGTATGGATGAACCCTTCATCGTATTTGACAATTCCTGATCCTATCTTCCTATAAAGGCGAGCTTACATCATCCTAGTGAAGTCTTCTATCATCACCGTTTAATTACTTCATGATATTTACACACATATCTTCGAGCTCCCCATTGCTCTTTGCATCCCCAAGATAATTACATTCCTTGTATATTAACTCTAACATATCCATGGATCAAATAAATTACCATTGATGCTCAAGAAGTTCGATGCAATTTAAATGAATAGAACACTTGCAAGTGCTCCCCTTCGATGTATGCTCCCCCTTGTTTGGGGCACCAAGGAATCTAGATAAGGATGTGTGCTACAAAACAAAGTTAGTAGACAAGTGCGCACACACACACACACACACAAACACACACACACACACACAAACACACACACACACACACACACACACACACACACACACACACACACACACACACACACAC
>BQNB010093071.1:0-26458 GCA_026074375.1 Tanacetum coccineum
ATATATAGATATTTTCCTAAGAAAATATCTAAGAATCTATTCTCACAAATATCTATTTTCTAAATCTAATATCTCTTTTCTCTCTCAACTCTCTCTCTTCTCTCTCTCTATTTTCCATCATCTCCCTTTCTCATTTCTAGTTCCGATTTGTGTTGTGATATATGAAGTGAAGTAAATCGGGTTCCTACAATACAAAATTCAATAAGTTAACAAAACTTGTTCAAATGATAAATGAACAACTTAACTCTTCCAAAAATGCTTAGGAGCCAAAAGACAAATCCCATAAGATTCAGAGATCAAAAGATAAAGCTCCAAATAGTAAGTCTTGAAAGTCAGTAAGGCCAAAACCCTTGCAAAAACCCAAAATAAATTGTGAGCTATGCAATTATACAAATCATTCCACTGATGATTGTTATATAATACTATATTGTAAGATTTGCAAGACTAAAGATCATAGAATTTCTAATCATGCTTCATTTATTGAATCATAAAAACCCAAAGTGAATTATAAGGCACAACCTTATCAGTATGCTTCTACTTCCAAACAAGTGTTAAAATATAAGGTAAAGTCTTTCCCACCATGCACTTACTGTGGATTCAATGATCATTGATGTGTCATTGTGTGGTGTATATTTTTATGATTCAAGTTTTAAATTTATATTTTGCCGACTTAACCAAAAACAACACTTTAACGGGCAGTGTACCCGGTCAGTGGTAGATTCATGGTAAGTAGGGTGTCGAACACTTGAAGCGAGGTTAAATCTCTTAATTTATTAATATTTTAGTTTACTTAATCTAAGTTAATTCTAATCTAAGTCAAACCTATGTTAATCCTATGTTAGTTCTAATCCTAATTCTAATAGGTAAAAGGGGGGTTTTAGCCTGAGAGACTGGCACGGGTTTGGTGGTGACTACAATCAATTCAAGACACTTTAACCCACACAAGCAAATTAACAGAAGATAAAAGAGCGGTCAAGCCTTATAATAGAAAACTGTATTAGCCATCATTAATCCGATTAGAAGTTGGTTTGTTTATTCAGTGCAATGATTACTTATCTCGAAGTGGCATATCATTCTTAGACTTAGGTGGGACTTCATCCTAAGACCTAGACACATTAATTCTGTCACAATTAAAGCATCCGCATAAAGCATCCTTATTTGCTGATTATAATCTATCTTAGGGATTAAAGCAATGGTGATCTTGTTAAACCCTAGCTCATAGAGACTTTACCCACTTACTGCTTAATGGAAATTTATACTCTAGTAGTCCACTTGTCCAACTATCCAATGGAATCAGAACGTTATTTGTTGAATTATCTAGGTTCACCTGCTAGTCAACTTGTTCAATAAACCAAAGGCAATATCCGTTAACTAGTTAAGCCAGAAGCGTATCCTTAGCACGAATTTAGAAGGACAATATTTGTGATCCTATGATTCTAGATGTATAAATCACTATATGGAGAGCCATCCTGGCATCTAGATTACTTGGTCCATATCACTAGATCCAGTTGAATGATAGGTCGCATACATAAGCACGTAAATAAGTATAAACTGATAAACATAAACAAGCATACAATGATAAATTAATAAATTGAGATATAAACAAAACCATACATTTAGATCTACATAATAATGGCTAATACCCGAAGGTATTAGCCTTCAAACATCATAATTAATACAAGAGTAATGGCTTAACCAAGGTAAACTAACCGAGTTAACAAATGATACCAAAAATTGAATGATTACAAAAGTATAAGAAATTACATGTTGTCTCCTATGGATTATAATGCGTTGCAAGTCCTCTTATGTTCTTTTTCTCCTTTGAAAATCAACTTTTGTGGTTTAGGTATTGAGAATATGATTTAGCACACTTAAAACTCATTTTTGAGTTTTGTATTTATAGGGTCTAAAGTTGGTGTTGATACGGCGTATCCAAGGTATTGGATACGGCGTATTGGGGTTTCTTAGAGTAGGGACCACGTTTGATATCTTCCAGAATATTCACATACTATATCTCTAATACGGCGTATTGGTCTTCACTGGATACGACATATTGATCTTGTTTCCTTTGTGGTCTTTGGTGAGTGCAGGCACGGATATGCCGTATCTTCCTTGATAGATACGGCGTATTAGTTGTCAGAACAGTAATCTTCAAAATATCTTCGTTTTAAGCTCCAGAATACGTGCCTTTTGCTAATATTCACCAAGTACTCCATAATTACTGCAATTCTCAAATATAACAATAAGTAACAAATCTCTTGCAATAATTAACATAATGGGTTATTTACATTGGTTAATGATGCTATATAATAGCTGTGATTTGATGTTCATCATTATATCCCCCCACTTGAATCCTACTTGTCCTCAAGTAGCCTTTAGAAGTTTATAAAAATGTATCCCTAAGGATATTTTTCGTTAAAGCATTTATTTGATCTATTACAAGTACACAACCAAACACCTCACGAAATAGGAAGATAAAAACACTCAAATCACTCAACTAATCTATGTGTTAACATGTAACTAATTCGCTCAATTGCTCGGTCGTGACGAGTATTCTATCATAAGCTTGGCAAGGATACACATCTCCACCGCTAAAGCTAAGGTTTAACAAGTTTATAAAGGTAAATATGGGTTTGTATGATAAGGCTTAGGGTTGATCATTTTTCAATATTTCACCAGAAGTACCACTACAACAAGGAATTTAAAGCACACATACATGGCCGTAACGATGGAATAGACATGTGTGTTCGATCGCATCCTCATTCGAATTTAACCAACGGTTAGGATGAAGAATGATATAGGGTAGGAACATTCTAACTTTCATCAAAAGTCATAAACCAACAAGGCAGCTGAGACATGCATACATGGCCGTAACAACGGAATAGACATGCATGCTCGTACAAATCCTCATTCGCGTAAAACCAGCGGCTAATCATTAGGAAAGAGAAGTAAATTGTTGTTAAATAAAAATTACAAAACAAATAGATTAAGTCTAAAATACAAGTTGCTAGACACTTTTTCCCGACCGTTACCATGATAAAGACACGACTATTTACAACGTCTTGATCATAGATAAAAAACAACAACCTAAGTTGGCGTTCCCGTAACGGTCAACTTCCCAATCATCCCATACTTTACATACTTTACAAGGCAAGTGGCGATATCTTCCACTTTATACAATACTCTACATCGTCGATTTGTATCAACGAATAATCGATCCTTCGTGTAATTCCTTCGGTAGTTGCGAAACGATTATCTTCAAACTTTCCTTCTCTTTTTTGTTGCGATTTTTCTAATTTTTTTGATTTTTTTTATTTTTTTTGCTAAAACTAATTTTGGGTTGATTGATTTGATGTTAAACTATTTACATGTGCTATATGAAGACAAATAAATAAGAGGGGATAATAATCATCTACAATGGAATTCTTCAAGCTAGTATGAGAACATAAAGGTTAGAGATGATATGCTTTAAAGATATGAAGATCAAGTTTAAATAAGAAGATTTAGTTTCCTTATCTATTTTAGCTAGCTTCCTTTATAAGTCATGATCTCTCTATATAAAGAGATTATAGACACATAGTTTTAGAATCCAAAAACATAGAGCTCTCCTAATGAGAGTCTAGTAAACGTGTGCGTGTGTGTACACAGTAGTTAGTTAGTTAATAGTTTATTTAGGATAATGTTTGGTATTAGTGTTTAGTGTGGTTGATGTTTCACTATATTTATATAATTATATAATAACAAGTATATTATAGTCTAAAAATCAACAAAGATCAATGATACGGAGAAGTAGATAGAGTGTTACCCGGGTCGTTTATCCCCAACGAGGCTGGGACTGGAGAATGATACAGTCGAAGATTTGAGTTTGAAATAAGGAAATTGATTTGGGAGATTGAAAAAGTCAAATTAGATTATAAAACAAACAAAACGTTTAAGATAATACCTAGAAATTACAGAAATTAACTAGAAATCGAGAGCCCGAATCCCGAACAAAAGGGGAAAGTCATAGTGTGTATACTGAATCTTTAAAAATAACCCTACGAAGAAATTTTTGCTTCTAAACTACTCTAGGGATTACAAAATAAACGAAACAATGATAAGACTAGACCGAAAAAAACGGAGTTCGTTTGACCCAAAAACGAGTCCAAAACAAAATCCAGCACCGTGAGCAGTTTTTAAATGTACAAAGTTGTAAAAAATGACCTACGAAATTTTTTATTTTTCCTACAAAATAGATGACAAAAGAAAATTTTCTAAAAAAGCAAAAATATTTTTTTGATAATTTTTGTATTTTTTATGAATTAAATAAACTTTTAACGAAATTAAATTATAAAAAATATTAAACTATTTCGAAAATATTTGAAAAATTACTATAAATTACTTTACACTATGATTATTCTACGAAAAATAAGAAACACGAAATTTGCTTAAAAAATAAGCCCCGAATAAGCTTATACAGCTTATTAGCCTAATAGCCAAAAACACCCTTATAAATTAAACGCCTTGGGTCTTTAACGAAAAAGACCCAAGGGCGCAGTGGTAAGTGTGTTTGTAAAAGGGGGATGTATCGATTGGTCCCGGGTTCGAGTCTTGCTCACCCGGGCCAATTGTCTTTCCCCTTTTTTTTTTTTTCGAAAACTCAAAGAAGCAAAGTTGTTAAGCTCGTGGGGCTTAACAACTTTGTCTTCTACAACTTTTGCTGAAAAGCTGTCAATAAGCTTAAAAATAAGCTTAAAGTTGACAGTTTGGCTTAAATGGCTTAAAAGCAAAAAAGGCTAAGTCTTTTTGGACTTAGGGTCGAAATAAGCTAGGACTTGGATTAAAATAAGCAAAAGGGAGTCTAAACAAACTTAAATAAGCTGAAAAGGCTAAGAGCTTAAGACTAATAAGCTGTTGAAATAGCTTTTTTTGATGACAGAAAAACACTGGAAAGTTAAAAAGGCTAAAAATGCTTATGGTATATTGGACATAATTAAGCTAGGAAAAAGGGTACACTAAGCTCACAACCTAAATAGATAACTAAAAAAAAAAATCTACTAGGAGAAAATAAGAGCTTATTGAAATAGATCAATAAAAGCCAAAATCATATAAGTGTTCATGACTACTAAGCATTCAAAAACAGTCACAAGGCAAGGTTTGGGCTTAAAACTTAAGCACATCAAATAAGCTCTCATGGGTTTGAAACTTAGAAGGGCTTATTTATTGCTTATAAGCTCTTGACAATAGCAAAAAAATTGGGCTTTTGTAAACACAATTATGACAAAGAAAAAAGGGCTTAAAAATTCCCCTTTACACCTGGGGGTGATTTATGTGAACTGGAAGTGGCTTATTTGACAGCTTATTAAAAGCTGTTTCAAAAGTCTAAAACACATGAATATAAGCTCAAACATATGGGGGATAGTTGTAATGGGGCTTATGCACCAATTTTTCAGCTTTACAAACCCTTAATCACTTGACTGATTTCTGTTGGGTGAAAATGAGCTTTTGGATTGTTAAAAATCTGCTACTCAAAGACTTAGTAATTTTACTCTCCAATGTCAAAATGAAAAGGGGGTTTTGATAGCTTCTTAACACTTCAAAAACACAATCTTTTTTGACACTTAAACTCAAACCACAAGTGCTTAACTAAATAAGCACTTGTGGGTGTATCTTTAAGTCACAGTTTCAAATTGGTTTATAGAAAACATTGGAAAAACAATTTTTAAACCTTGGGATACTCTTAATAATCAGCTTAATACAAGAGTAAAACTTTAAGGCTTAATAAGCCAAGTTACCTCAACCCATGCCAAGACTTGTTTTGACCCATTTTAAGGCTTATGTCATTACACACTCTTTACTTAACTGTCCCAACTTTGTTTGCTACTTAAAACTGTTTAATAATAAACTTAAACCAGCTAAATCTTTTTATCTTCTCTCACTTTTTATTCACTAATTATGCTACTTTAAAATAAAATTATAGCTTAAGTGTAAAAATAAGCTAGTTTTCTCTCATAGCCATATTACAATAACTTTGGACAGTTTAACTAACTTGCATTCATATATGAATTGAAAAAAAACATTCTAACATTCATTAGACATTAATTTATCACTAATAAGGCACATTATGACTAAGGAATTAAGCTAATTAAGTTATTGTTACAGTAAATAAGCAAAGTTGAGAATAAAAGCTACCTTTGATTCCTTTTTACAAAAAGGATTTAATGAGACTAAATAAGCTTCTAACCTACCCTTGCCTTATTAAATAAGCCAAAAACTAGGTGAAAAACCCAATAAGCCTTCCATGTTAGCTTATTCATCCAAGCTTTGAATGCAACAGTATCTCACCCTTTTCTTGTAAGTTTTCCTTGAAAATTTGGTGAAAATGTTTTACAAGACAGATTATATGGTAGCTTAAGTGAAAGTTTAAAAGGTTTTAAAAGCCTTTAACACTTAAGATCACAAGTTGAGCAAATTTAGCTAAATTTCATTAAAATCAAAGTACAAATACATAAAAAGCTTTTAACTTTAAAAAAAACACTGAGAATTACTTTAAAACTACACTAAGAAAAACTACTTAAAAACTAACTATCGGCCACAATGGCTTTACAAAGCTTTAAATAGGAAAAATTCGACTAGAGTCTTGCTCTTTTCTCTCTTGCTGTTGTGCTTGTTTGTAGACACACAAAAGGGTTGTGTTTGTTTTGTGAGGGGAAAAACAAACAAATCCTGGCCTTCAATCTTTCTTGGGTCATCTTGGTCGTCGAAATAAGCTTTGGGAGATGTGGGATTGCCAACTTGGCAATCTCACAGCTGGGAAAGTTAGTGGAGGAGGGGGGAGATGATTAACCATGGGGAATTTGAGGTTACAGGGTAATAGGGGTGAAGTTAAACCCGTGAATTTTGTACTATGGTTTGGGCGGGAAAACTTGTTTATAAAGGTTGGGGGTGACAGGGTGTATGTTTGGGGAAATGGCAAGGTTGGCCCCTCATGGTTATTTGTTTCATTGCACCCATCGTCCTTAATTTGTTATACTTTTGGGGACTTGGCAAAACAAGTCCCCAAGAGTTATAAAACTAGTTGCACCCCACGTCCTTGGTGTATAAAAGTATTAGGACTTGACAGCTTTGGGAGATCTTAAGTCAAGGGGAAGCATTGAAGATTGTTTCATTCATGGAGATAGTTTTGTAATATCAAATAGGGGAAGATTGTTGGGTTTATTGATTTGATGATTACAAAACTACATATGCTTAAATGAAGACGAATGAAACAACAAGGGCTTAATATGACACTTTGGTATTCTACATATGGAAGAATTAAAAGCTGGAAGATTTCCATGAAGATATGCATTGAAAAGTCAAAGATATCAAAGATAGCTTCCTTAGTACTCTAGGTTTTCTTGTAAACCCTATATATAAAGGGTATTAGGCGTCTGGTATAGTGCATCCAGAAACATAGAGCTCTCCCAATGAGAGTCTAGTAAATGTGTGCGTGTGTTGACACAGTAGGTAGTTAGTTAATAGTTATTTAGCTAATAGTTAGTCTATAGTGTTTAGCCTCAAGAATTGTAAATCCCTGCTACTAGTTAGAGTAACCGTTCTATGATTTGATCACATAGAATTGGGGCTGTGATTAATAAAAGAAAACCTTGTGATAACATTAATTCGTTCCTTATTAATTCCGCTGTGCAAATATTCAATCTATGTTATCATTATCCTAGATGAGAACTAATCATTCTCGAGTCTTAAACGATCTAAGGAGTTATATCAGACTCCATAATTGGTATCAGAGCCACGGGGCTCATAATCTAGGATCTACAAGGTGTTTTGGTGTCGGGTCTATTTAGGAAAAGAGGTACGAATTTTCTGTCTTGGTTATCATGTCGAATCTGGTGATATTAAGGTTTTTTAGCAATCCTAATTCGATATAATAGGAAGTTTGTTCACAATTGTTGTTGATTGGTTCGTGACAACAAGATGGTCACTGATTGTGGTTCTTGGTTACATAATTCAAGAGTTCTTTGGAACTTATTCTATGAAAAGAATCATAAGCAGTAACAATGATTCAGCAGGTGGTCGACATGTTTGTGATTGGATTTGTTATGGTATGAGGTTCTGCTGTTGTTTGTGTATGCGTTTGGTAGCAGGGTAAGAAAACAATAGCAGATTGTGGCATATTTTGTGATTGGGCTGTATGGAATTGGTAATAAATGTTTATATGTTAATACTGCAGTTAATATAGTTTATACAGCCAAAAGAACATAGTGTTACCAGTATGTTTAGAAAAGGAGTAAGTTGGTTCGTGTTTACTACTGCTATTGGACTTAAATATTTAGTGTTGTTATCATACATCTTTATGCTGCCAGGTATACAAGTGTTAATGCTGCCTATTATGATTTACTACTGCCAGACTTAAACACTTAATACTGCTTCATAGTTTATCAGTTTCTACTGCTAGAGTAGTTTTAGTTACTACTGCTAGGCTTCGTGTTTGTATGTTAGTGCTCCCAAAAGAGTATTACTACTGTCAGGTTTATTTCGTGTGTTTGTACTGCTAGTATTTGTGATTACTATTGTCCGTTTACTTAGTACTGCCAAGAAGGTTAGTGCTGACAGTTTTAAGAAGAACAGTAGTAACAAGAGTTTGTACTGCTAGCATTGTGGTCTAAAGTTAATACTGTTATTGAAGCAGTTTCAACTGCTAGTTGTGTCACACACACGTTTGGATCTCAGACAAAACAGAAACACAAGATTGTTTGATTTTGGTGTTTACTGTTTGGATTTTGGATTTTGGTTTACATATTCTTAACAGATTTAAGGGCTTGTGTTTGGATTTCTTGGATTAATTGGTCACGAAGAAGATTGTTTATGATTTATTTGACAATGAAGTGGAATTATTTGGGTACGTGTTTTATCATATCTCAAATGGCTTACAACATTTGTAGGTAACTTGTTTATGCTTAGAAACGATGTGATGAAGACTTGTCAAAATCTAGCAAAAGTGTGCGATTTCTCTTTTGGTGCTCAATGCATACATTTGCTATCACTTGGTATGTGTCTCATAGAAGATGAGGATTTTTGTCAAGAGGTTGTGATCTACTTATATTTCACAGATTTATTTATAAGTTTAAAGTCACGTGGATGGTGTAAGATATAAGACACAAGTTTGGGTTATTCTACTTCTACATCAAGTTTGTTATACTTAGTTTTCTTCATCAGTGATCATTACATAGAGCCTACAGAATTTGAAGATTCAAGAGATGGTTAACATATTTTTCAGGTGAAGCTTATTGTTAAAATGTTTAACCATCTACATGCACCACTTTGAGTGAAGGTTTTTTACTACAGCTAGTCATTATTACTAATCTGCAAATTTAAGTTTCTACTACTCAAGTTCATTTTTCTTATTGTGCGTAATGGTGGGTAATTTGAGGAATTAGAAGGCTTGGATTAGAAGTGTGATATTGCTTTGTAGTGGTTAAGATCAAAGTTGTTTGCAATTATAAGTCCCTTATTAGATTATGATAAAAAGGGGAAGAAGATGTTAACATGTTGCAACTTATAGATCCTTGGTGTGACATGGTACAAAGGAAATCTACTTAAGGGGAAGTTTTATTTCATTCAGGGAGATGATTACATCTCAACTTTAGGGGAAGCTTTGGCTTTATGATGAAGTTCGTACATGACTTTGTTTGTTTTGCCATCATCAAATAGGGGAAGATTGTTGAGATTCTAGATTTGATGAGACAAAATAAATAAAAGAGTGAAACAAAAGGACTAAAATTGTTATTAAAGAATTCTACAAGCTGGTGGAGAATTATGTAGATTCTGGAAGATCTCCTTAAAAAGATAAAGATAACAGAAGATATTCCTTAATGTTTAAAAGATTTACTTGTCTAATGTTTATCTTCCTTTGTAAGTTTTGATCTCTCCCTATATAAAGAGATCATAGACACATAGTTTTGTGTGCACAAAAAAATGTAGTCGACTATTAAAGGTGTGTGTTAGTTCTAGGCGTGAGTTCTCTAAGTAGATGCATAGAAGTTGTGTGTAGCCCTAAGGATCTTTAATCCCTGTTAGATTGTAACCGTTCTAGAGTTGATCATCTAGAATTGGGGCTTGATGGAAACGTATGAATGAAAAAACTTGTTAAATAACATTATTGTTCTTTATATTCCGCTATGCTTATTAATGTTATTTGTAAAACATATCCTAGTTGGGCTTAAACGATCTTCACATACATGGATACTGATGTGTCGTTGTGTAGGTGTTATATATGTATCAAGTGTTACTATTTATTTAAAGCCGACTATACGTAAAAACAACACTTTAACGGGCAGTGTACCTGATCAGATGTAGCTTCGTTAGTAGATAAGGTGTCAATAACTAAGAGCGAGAGCGTTAATTCCCAATTCTATCAGTATTTTAGTTATCTAAGTTAGACCTAAAACTAATGCAAAAGGGGGGTTCTCAGCCTGAGAGACTGGCACGAGGTTTAGTTATCCTTAGCCTAAGTTTTGAATGACAAGTAAATCAATAAACACAAGATAAACGGGTGACGACAAGAAGATAAACAAAACGATAGAAAGCATCAAGAACCTATGTAAGGAAAACTACCACCATGAATAATCCGATAAAACGTAGGTTTGTTTATTTAGTACAATGATTGTCTTATCTCGAAGGGGCATATCATTCCAAGACTTAGGCGGTACTTCTTCCTAAGACCTAGATACGCTAATCCTATCACAATTAGACGCATCCGCATAAAGCAAATCTATCTTAGGAGATTAATAATGGTGCTCTTACTAAACCCTAGCTCATGGAGACTTTACCCACTTACTGCTTAAGCGACTCTTATAATACTAGTAGCCACTGTCCGAGTCTATACCAACTGATAAGAACGTACTCGTTGGTACGATATAAAACAAGTCACCTAATTGGCTCAACTAAGCTCATAATCAAAGGGCAAAGATAGTCAATATTTGTGATCCTATGATTCGATATATAATAAATTGCAATACGGAGAGCTATCCCAGACTCTTAGCCTACGCCCAAACAACACCGAAGTTGCAACGCATTAAATATGTAGGACTAAAGCCAGTTGAATGATAGGTTGCATATAGCACGCAAACAAGTATAAACTGATAAACATAATCCACAATTAACAATAAATTAAGCAATCAATATAAACAAACCAAACATTAGATCTTCATAAACATAGATGATACCTAAAGGTATCATCGGATAGTCATTGTAAAAATACACACGGTTTTATATATGAACGATTAAAGAAAATAAACCTTAATCGAACACGTATTCGGTTGCGCAAATATTACAAGAGTTTTTCTATGATCTTGAGGCTCTTTTCTGACCTTTTAGGCTCCTTTATTCGTCTCGTAGTCGACTTGGTAGTTTAGGGATTCACTTGCATACCTAAAACTGAGTTTAGGATCGTCTATTTATAGAGTCTGGAATCTCGTCGATACGCCGTATCGAGCAATGTGGGATACGACGTATTGGGGATTTCTTGGAGTAAGGACCACGTTTGATATTGTGAATACGGTGTATTAATGTCTTCTGGATACGGCTTATTAGGTCTACAATCCTTCGTGGTTATTTGTGAAGTGTAGGCACGAATACGCCGTATCTTCTTGATGGATACGACGTATTGAGGTAAAACCAGTTGATTATTCTTTGTTGACCAAAGTATTATATATGGTGTATCGTTGATGTGGATATGGCGTATTCTTCAAAGTCAGGCAATGGTCTTTTGATTTGTCAAAGTCTTGGATATGTCGTATAGGTCTAGAATAATACGGCGTATTTACTGTCCAGAATCACATATACTTTCTTAAACACAACGTTAATGCTCCAAAATGCGTGCCATTAGCATAAACTTCAGCAAGTACTTCAAATACTGCAATTCTCAATACAAATGGATTAAGTCACAATTCATTGCAATAAATCATACAAAATGGGTTTAATACATAGGTAAATGAATGCAATAAAATAGACGTTATTTGATGTTATCAAATATTCCCCCACTTGAATCCTACTAGTCCTCAAGTAGCCTTTATAAGTCTATAAAATGTAATCTTTAACGATATTAATCCGATAAAAGTATTTAATTGATACTATTACCAAGTACACAACCAAACACCTCACGAAATAGGAAGATGAAAACACTCAAATCACTCCAACTAATCTAGATGTAATACATGGTAACATAATTCACTCAATTTGCTCAGGAATCCGTGAACAAGTATTCAATCACAAGCTTGGCAGTTTACATAACTCCAACCACTAAAGCTAAGAGTAACAGTTTAAAAAGTAAATATGGGTGATATGAGAAGGCTAGGGTTTATTACTCTAACTAATTTTTATCGATACAAATTTTATCTAGGAGGGCTACAAAGACCAGACAAAACACACTCGAACAACGGGATAGACACAATGTGACAGCTCATGTATCCTACCTTCGAATAAGCTAAAGAGTAGGACTAGTAGAATAATATAGGGTATGGATCTTCTAACATTCACAAATAGTAAGAAACCAACAAGGCAGCTGAGACATACATATATGGCCGTAACGACGGAATAGACATGCACGCTCGATCACATACTCATTCGCGTAAAACCCATGGTGTAATGTATTAGGGAAAGGGAAATTAAAATGTTGTTAAATAAAATTATAAACAAATATCATTAAGTCTAAAATAAATTTGGCTAGACACTTTTTTCCGGTCCGTTACCATGATAAATACATAACATATTTACAACGTCTTGATCATAGATCAAAACCAACAACCTAAGTTGGCGTTCCCGTAACGATCAACTTTCCAAACATCCCATACTTTACATACTTTACAAAGCAAGTAGCGAGATCTTCCACTTTATATAATACTCTACATCGTCGATTTGTATCAACGAATAATCGATCCTTCATGTAATTCCCTTTGTAGTTTGGCAAACGATTACTTCAAACTTTCTCTCTTTCTTGTTTGATTTTCTATATTTTGGATTTTTTGCTAACAATAGTTCAACAAAACTGTTGTAGTTTCACATCCTTCACGATCATAATAATTTTGGAAATTCCTTCCGATAATACTTCTTTCTTCGGGAACGTAACCAATAATTACTGATGTAGTAAAATACATGAGTTTTGACTATAATATACATTCCTATTTGCGACGTGCAAATTTCTTCCAACCGTACCAAAATAGACACAAGATGCCGAAAATACAAACTTTACACTTTAAGCAACTAGCAACTGTAAAATAAACTTAATCTAACAGGGTAGGCTAAGGTGTAAAGGTGTAACGAAACAAACAATTGGTGTATTTCCTAAAGGATTGGCTCTACGAGTTTTTCTAGAGGTATCTTACTCTTAAAGTAAGAGTAAACAAAGGGTTTATAAGGGGGTTAACTAACCAGTGTAGTTAGTTAATAAGCAACATGTAAAGGCGTTTTGGGTGTAATCTTAAAAATTTACCAATTTAAACAAGTTACTTCATCTAAATCCATAGTACTGATCATTGTGGTCTCGAGTGATATACCAAGCCAAGTTCTAAAGTCTACAACATCACCGGCACACTCATATTTTTGTGGAATTTGGGTAAACATTTGGAAACGGATAAGGTTAAATCCTCACAATATCTAACAAGGGTTATTGTGTGCGGGTTATGTATCAAGTAATTTCATAAAAGTATGCTTGAATTTTTTTAAACGTGAGCATATATTAAGCATTTTAGTGTGAAAAATAGGAAAAGTAAACATTCTAATTCCATCCCCCCACTTAAATTATACAACGTTCTCGTTGTATATATAGAACATTAAATACGGGAATTAAAAAGAATTAGAATTAGAAACTCCCCTGATATTTTGCTCGGTAGATTCTCCATGTAGCGTTTGTGAGCAAGAATGTGTGTGCGAAAGCCACGAACAGCACACACAGAATTCCAAAAAATATGCAGTCCACCAAATCTTTTTGTTCAGAAGGTTCCTGTATTAAGCATAATAAAACAAGTGCAATTTCTTTCTCCTTGTATTCGTTGGTTAAACTCGAAATAAAATCCTAAAAACTGTACAGTATGTCGATACTGTTAGGTCTGAAAATCAGGATCAATAAGCAATATAGTGATAGTCTAGAGAGAGAAAGTAGAGAGAGAAAGAGGGAGGAGAAAAGATTAGAATGAGATTAAGAAACACCTAGAGACACCCAAAGACACACCTCACAAATGAGGTGGTGGAGGGGTATTTATACCCTTTTACAATGAATGACCATGGAGCCCTTGTCTTCTAGACATTTACAATTTAGCCCCTTTGACTTATAGTCTTTGACTATTTATCATCTACCTAACCTATTACACAATAATATTTCATTATTTATTACAAGACATTTATCTCAATAAGATCGTCACTTTTATCAATCCTAACAATCTTCCCCCAAGTGACGATCATTGAGATCTCTCTTTGATTGCATTAATGATCATCATTTCCTTATTCGTAACAATCTCCCCCTAAAGGATGATCATCTCTCTTGTGACTTTGATCTTTGAACTTTAACGCTTGTTTGTCTTGAGTCTTGTTGTGTAATAGTGGTCTTGTTCCAATCATGCTCTTGTGAACTTGATCTTTATCTTTTCATTTTCTTTTTCCTTTGCCTTTGAGATCTTTTCATGTCATCATTCTTTACCGCGAATCCATCTTGATTTGTCTTTTAAAGCTTCTAACCAACATACTCATACTTTCTTTACAGCTTACAATCTTCCTCATGTAGAACTTTTGTCTTGATCAACAACTTGACGATTTGAGGAAGTTCTTTGATTTATCAGAGTTGCGGAAGTGTATCTTTGAACTTTGAGTATGAGAAATAAAGGTATGAATTACGACGGTGTTCTTGCTTCTGAAAGGTAGAGATGTTGTTGATGTTCTTCCCCCCAATTGCTTCCCCCAAATGTTCTTCCCCCAATTGCTTCCCCCCAAATAAACAACCATTCGTATGCACATACTTCACACAAACAGCTCACATAAGAAAGAAACTATATCCTCCAAGTTAATTAAGTCCTGGATGATGTACACATTTCTTCCCCCTAGTTATTGTACTATGTTGTATACACCAAAGTTAATTAAGTCCCGGATGTACACATTTCTTCCCCCTAATTGCTGTGCTCTATCGAAATATTCAGCTAGAACACTTCTCTTCCCCCTGATTATATTGGTATGACCATCCTACACATAATCATAATCTTGTTACGCCTGAATATTCGATAGTAAAGTCGTGTGTGAAGTTCGGTCTAAGCATGAGAGTCAACTACTAGCTTCAATTCCTAACTAATCTCCCCTTATCATTATTTGTGACATCATAAAGTAACCTTGGGTGATAATCCAACACTTCACTTGATTGAATATAGGAAGTTGTTGTTGTGTTTTCCGATAAACAAATTCCGGGAAAAACCACTATAACTATAGATCTCTTAGATTACTAGTTAAACACTAATTGAATCATTAAACATTTCATTTTCAAATTAGTGACTACGTTCAGGCTTTGGCTTGATTGTTGCACTAGTAGTTTTCCATTCAATCATTGTGAAATACTTAATTTAAGTATCAATCTCGAATGTTCTAGGCAATGTCACTAGACATTGCACTGTCAATTGACATTGTAAGTGAACTCTTGTACCTTTTTGTATCTTTGATGTTTAATACAAATGTACTTTTGTGTCCTATGTGAGATTTATGATTTGATCTCTTTTTAACTCTAGACTCAATAAGTGCTTTTTGGTTTTTGTGATCGAAGGCTGGAGCAAACTGCCACCTTTTCAATATCAACAATCTCAGAGTGAGATGTCAATAGATTATGCATTTAATCTTTGTGACAATGAAACAAGATTCTTTTGAGAGAATCTTGAGTGGCTGGGAAGGGTTGTGCATTGCATCACTAGGTCCATGACGTCTTTCTTCAATACCAAATACCATCTTTGTGATATCGAGTAGATTATAGAATTGACCCCCCCCCCGTGGTTTGGCCCCCCCCGGGGTGTGCCGGCCCCACCCCGCCGATTTTCTGCTAATGTTTGTGGTTAGCTTCTTTCTTTTCACCCTTGCTACATCATTTCTTTTTTCATTCTTCAACCCCTTCAATTACCACCAAGGACGTCAGTTACTATCAATCATGTTGTGATTGTCCGCATGATGTTGTTCATGCCTTAGTTGACATTATTCCCATTCACATTCAACTCCATCATACCTTTGGGATTTATATTCTATCTATGGATGTCCCTGGTAAGATTCCCTCCGATTCTGGTTGGATTCATGGGATAATTACTACCTTGTCACCTTATTTCTGTTTGATCATTGTGAGTCAGTCGGTTGTATGGGTATTAAGATCGAAACCATAAAACCATTTGAAAATCAATCAAAGTGTTTGATATAAATCAAAACATTTAACACTTTGAAAGTTTCACTTTTGAGAAATACTCCCCCTACACATGTGCATCGATATTCAAAATTATTTTATTCAAAATTATTTTGCACATGGAGGAAAGAGTTGATTGCACTTTGAGTCTTTTAGATCACTTTGTTATTCCACACATTTAAGCATTTATCTTTCTTGATCACATTTTAATCCAATTTTCTCCCCCTCAAAAATAGCATACCATATGATATTTTTGATATCAATGGATTAAAATAGCTATATGAGATTTTGAAAACACATGGGAGAAAACGGATATAGCATGATTATAATTTGGAACCTTTCTTAATGTTCTAAACAAATTTGAAAAACTAGTTGTGTCAAAGTATGTCGATATCTAAAACGTTCCAGGTCAGTAGATTGCTCCCCTCCTCCAAAATCTTGGGTTTTTTTAATTTCAGGAAAAAAAACCGGTCGTACCATGACGGCATAATCTTTCATTTGCAAGCTTATTCAGCTATAAACACACTTGACAAAAAAACAATCACAACTACTTTTAAATCGATTATTATTCATTTGTTCACAAAACCTTTTTCCTTTTTTTCTCCCTTCAAAAATATATCAATTGGAGTGAACGAAGGGAGTGTTGAACACACAATTTGAAAGATTTTGAAAAATCTTTTTGAATAACTCTTGAAAATTTATGTTCAAACTTTTGTATACCATTTTACTTGAGCTCTAGATTTGGAATATCTTAAATAAAAATATGCTCCAAGTCCAAGAGTTGCAAGCTTCCCGTTGTGAGGTAAAATATTGTACAAAAAATATACACTTCCTTTATTGTAAGAAAGAGTCCTAAGCTGGGACATTTCTTAGAAGTGTATGTCCCGAGCACACTATTTGAAAGATGTTTGATAAAAAATTACTCGGGCCAAAGAGACTTCTCATTCTTTTAAAGATAAAGCGCACTGAAGACTACACTTTTCGTTTATTTGGAAAACCGGGTTGTTATCTAAATTTAATAACAGCCATTCTTGATGAGCAAACTTTTGGAAAGATTTTTAAAATGTTTGGAAAAGTTGATAATTTTTGTCAAAAACAATGAAGTTTCTCTTCTTTTTGAGGTAAGCGCACTGAAATGTACACTTCCTTTTATTTGAAGATCCGGCGTTGTTGCAACTCTGTCTATTATAATTTAAAACCTATTGACATCGAATTATAGACAACAACCTTTGGTAAGCTCGGTTGCTAAACGGGTTTTGCAAGTTTTGAAAAAACCATTTAAAGTTGTGTCAATCCGATGTAAAGATGTTGAGTTCCAACGAGGGCTTGAAACCGGTGTTTCATTTGAAAACAACTCTCGTAGAATCAACAGAGATTTTAAATTCCTTTTGATTTTCCATTGATTTTTGAAACTCGGTGTTTCATGTGGAGTTTTAAATCTTGTTGATAAAGAAGATGTCCATTTGTGATTGTCATTTGATGAAACATTCCGAAAATTTGTTTTTGCTTCGTTTGAAAATCTTCCTTTCTTGTTGATGATCGAAGCAGAGTCATTCTTGTTTTGCATCGAAAGCATTTCTGATTTGGAATATTTGAAAGATTTTTGAATTATGCCTTTGCTTTTGGTTCTCAATGCTTGTTTTACGGTGTAAAACGAGAGTGTGGTGTAATAAAAACTTGATTCTTTCCTTTTAAAGTACCCGTCTTAAAACTCTTTTGAGAAGAAGAGGCTTTTAACGTTTGGTGATTCCTTAATTGGCATCCAACACTTGTTTACCTGCGTGTAAAAGCAAGAATAAGTTGTTTCAAAAGATTGATGCTTTGCATTTGAAGCTCTTTTCTTTAAAACCCTTTTGAGGTGTAAGTGTTTTCAAACTTTTAGAATTCTTAGAAATTTCTTCTTTTTGCAATGGATTGGTTGTAAACTGAGAAACCCTTCTTAAAAATGGTTTGAGGATTCACCCGTCGTGAACTTTGCTGAAAACACTTTACTCTGGGTTTTAAAGATTTTGAAACGATTTGTTTCCTCCTTTTCGATTAAGAGAATCAAACTTTACTATCAAAGCATTTATACTAAGTTTTCTCACTTATGATATTCTTTTTGACAAGAAGAATATTTGTGATGGCAATTTTGATTCACAACATATGAAAGTTCGTTTTTAAAAGTGTTGATCTTTCATTTTTAGGCAAAAGTCTGTGTAGTGACTGGTTTTGAAGCAAACTCTTTTGCATATCAACTTTGGAGGGTAAACATGATTTTTAAAAATTGAGCGTTTATTACATTTTATCAGCTGGTGGTTTTCCCAGAATTGAAAGTTTATCAAACTTAGTTGTTCTATAGGACTTTCCTTTCAGATTTTCTAATTGAGTTCTCAAATGATTATTTTTTTCAACATTGATCCTTTTTTTCCTCTCAAATAAAAGCATTTTGGGGGGGGGGGGGGGGGAGGGGGGGGGGGGGGAAATTCATCAACCTTATCGATGCCAATGGTCGGTTTTTTCAGAACAACTTTCGTTTTCAAGTTTTCAAAATACGCTCAAAATTAGCTGTTTTGTCTGGACATTCAAGCTGACATCATTAAAAATCTTTTGTTTTGTTGCGTTAAAAAACCTTTTCCAGCTCATCATTCTTTATTTGGAAAAACACTTGTTTTTGTGTTCAAAAAGCAGCTGTTGCTCCCCCGGTGACTTTTGAAAATTCAATCTTTCCAAAGATATTACTGAACTTTGTTTCAGCAAATTCAAACAACTGAGACTTTAGATTTTCTGCCTCGTTTTGTGTTACATTTGAAGTTTTTGTTTGAACCCGCGACTTTTTGATTGAATCAAACAAGTTTTTGTAAGTCAACTTTAAGTGTTCATTCTCTTTAATTAATGACGCCATTCGATATTCCGACTCAGTGTTTTTAGTTTCAATTTCATCAAAATTGTTCTTAACTTTGACTTCATCACATTGATTAGTCTCAACCTTTGACCTTTAAACCGATTCAAACAAATCTTTATAAGTCTGTTTCAAATGAGCATTCTCGAGTTCTAATGATGCCATAAAATTCTCATTTTCTTTTTGCACTGTTTTCAAAGAATTATTTTCTCGAGACTTGTGTTGAAGTGCGATTTCAAAAACAATACTTTTTGCCTCAAATTTTGACAAATCTTTTTCCAATTCAACAATTCTTTTTGACAATTCTCGTGTGACTCCAAATGCATCATTACAAACCGTATCAGCTGTTTTACTCTCATTTGAAACATCTTTTGACTCTTTTGAAATTCTGTCAATTTCATCATGTAAATCCTTATTCCTTATTTCCACACAAGAGGTTATGACAAGATTCTTGATATCTTCAACTAAGGATGCTTCCAAGAGTCGATCTTTTAAAAGCTCATTTTGTTTGAAAGTTTCATCAAGATCATTTTCCATTGAAACAAAAACATCTTTTATTTCTTTTACATCTATGTTAAATCGTTTCTGAAAGACTTCAAAATAGGTACGCCAATTTTGAAGAATGTATTTTGCTTCTACACAAACATCGATTAATCGTTGTTCTTCTTTAGACGTATAGAAAATGTTTTCACGTTTACAATTTATTTCTAGTAACTCATACAATTTTTTGAAATATTTTTCCATTTCATTCAAATCCACAAACATTGGATTTGCACTAGGCATTTATGCCATGCTTGGTTTTGTCTTAGAAGAAAATTCTTTAGAAGATATTTTTGAAACAGAAGATATACAAGATGATGGAAAATATGTTTGTTCAACAAAAAGATCTTTTTGAGGAACAAAATTGTCATAAAGTTTGTTTAATTTTCCGTAATCGATTGGTTGTATCTTTAACTCTTGAACTTTTTCATCTTTTTGAAACTCATTCATTTTTAATTGACTCTTTTCAGCATCCTCAAGAGTTTCCTCAGAATCAAACACATGCAGTTGTTCACTCTTATTACACAGTTCATAAGCATTATACAACTTAGGAATTTTAGCATAAGCTTGTGAAAGAACACAAGGACAGTTATATCCCAAACCTGACTTATGTAAGTTATCCCGAAAAGCTTTTTGTTCATTTGTAAGCAACCGAAGTGTTTCAGTTGATATGCCCATTTTACAAACAACATTTTCAAGATCTTTGATTTTAGCTTGAACTGAAGAATATCATCAAGATATTTTTCCTCTTTGTTACACTGTGTTTGATTGAAAATCGTTTGTGTCTTTTGATATTCCTCTTTTTGTCTCTTATAATCCTTGACATCTAACTCTAATTTATCTCGTTGTTTTTCTAGATCTCGAATGATATCTCGATCACGAACAAATTGAGACTGAGCTTGTCGATTATAACGTTTTGCCCGTTCATCAGCCTCAAGAAATTCGTTGAGATAATTATTATCCTTGTTAATACCTTCCAAAATCCGAACCCTTTCCTTATACATCTCAAGCTGACTAGTCAAATTCGTGTTTTGTTGTTGGACTTTTTGAGCAAATAATTGTTGTTTTTCAGCTTCCTGAGCTAAGCGTCTTATTTCGTTGTTTGATCCCATTTTCCCTATTTATCACGACGAACCCAAGTAATTTTCAACACAAACCCAAAAATTCAAAGGAAATGATTAATCACTTTCGGAAAAATCTACCCGCAATTAAAATCCGTGAACCAAATATTATACAAACACAAATTTATCTTAACCAATTGATAACACAAAATATAACAAATTTGTTCATCATGTTTGTGAACCACAAGTCAAATGAAATACAAAATTATTCAGGCCCAAAATACAAGTCACATTTTTTTTGTTAATCTACCGGCCCACTTCACAAAGTAACTCAACAATCGATTTTCTCCTTTATTTTCGGTAGTTAAAAGAATAGGCCCAAATACACTTAAACATAAATCTCCTTCATATATAAGACTCACTTTGTAATAACCCTAAAAAAAATAAGACGCCACTTTTATCTAAAAAACATAGATGTCACGACACACAAATTTCTCACTACAACAAATTTAACTCCTTATATGATGAATCACACATACTACACTTTTGATAAAACAAATCCTTCACCTCTTTTCAGCACATACACGATACTTTCTCTATTACTTTTGACTTCAATATTCACTTCTCAATTTGACTCTCTTGATTTTGTTAACAGCCGGCTACAAGAAAAAGGTAAGAATGAAATATACAATTTTGTTGTTATGATCTTCATTTTTGTTTACAATTTTGTGGGTTTTTTTATTTATGATTTTTATAGATTTATGAATCTTCAAAAAATAATAAACCCAAGCTGAGATTGAACCCTTTTATTTGCTGTTATGATCTTCGTTTTTGTTTATATGTATCAAAACAAATGATAAGTTTTGAACAATCTTGTTCTTGACTTTCTTTTGATATTTTCGAATATTTAAAATGAAGCTATGTCTTCAAAATGATCAATGATGAGATGTTCGTTTGAGTTTGAAAAGATCTTTCAAGATCTATAAATCTCAATGAGATACCAAACAAGAACCAAGCTGAGATCTTTTACTTTTGTTTTGTTTTTTATTTTTTTATTTTCTTGTTTGAAGTTGTGAGATGTTGATGAAGTTATGATGAGAAGGATTTGTTTGAAATGAGGAGGGTCGTGTTGTGTCTAGATCTTAGGTTTGCATGTTAGTCCTTGTAACAGATCTGTGATGTTACTTCTTTTATGTTTTAGATCTTTGAAAGTCTATGAGCTTATTGTTGTACACACAAATAACTACTGAGATCTTATTCACTTTTGTCTTTGTCGAAACTGGATCTTGTCGAATTTGTTTCCGAGTTTAGATTCCGAGTTTGAGCAAAATCTGTTTCGATCTTTGAAGAAACTCTCTCTTTCTATTTGGTACAAGATCTGTGATGAGTTTGTGTGTTAAAATCTTTTAAAAGAGATTTTATGCTTTCGTTTAAAGAACACACAAAACTGAGATCTAAAAAAATGAGTCTTGTATAAAAAATGTTTGTTCCGAGAATGACTTTGACCACCAATTTTAACAATTGACCAATAGTCAAGATCGAATTTGGATTTTGACCAAAAGTCAAATTTGTAAAAAATCAGTTATAGATCTGAGTTTGACCAGTCAAACTTCCGAATTTGAGTATTGTAACAACTTTTACTGAATTTTGACTTTTAAAAAACTGCTGAATATAAAAAATAAGCACGAATAAGCTAATTTTGTACAAATGTTGCCACGTCTCTTACGATATAACCGTAAGCAATCAATTTCAGTTGTATAAAACACAACTGAAATTAGTGAAATAAGTACAAAATAAGCTAATTTGACCTTTTGACAAAAAATAAGCAGTTTTGACTAGAAAAAGCTCACGAAAATAAGCTAAAAACAGAATAAGCACACAAAATAAGCACTTAACCAGTAATTAATGACACGAAAACCAGAATAAACACAGCTGATCAGGACCGAATAAGCTCAAAATAAGCTCGAAATAAGCTGTCGGAATAAGCTGACGTGATAAGCTGTCCGAATAAGCTCTCCTAAACAACACTTAATCGCTCCTGCAGCTCTTATACCACTTGTGAGGTCTTGAATTCAGGATCAATAAGCAATAAAGTATTTAATCTAGAGAGAGAAAGTAAAGAGAGAAAGAGGGAGGAGGAGGATTAGAGAAAAGATAAGAATGAGATTAGAAGACACTTAGGAGACTCTTAGAAACACACAGAAGACACACCTCACAAATGAGGTGGTGGTGGGGTATCTATACCCAATTACAAGAATGAGCATTGAGCTCTTGTTTTTTAGACTTTAACTATTTATCGGGTCTCGTGACTTTATTTTAGACACGAGCCTTTCACCTAACCTATTACACAATATTATTTCTCTATTTATTACAAGACTATTATCTCAATAAGATCGTCACTTTTATCAATCCTAACATATATGTATTATTTATTATTTATAAATAATATGTTTTAGAACAGTTTTTAAATATAAGATATCACAAATAATTTTAAGTATATAGTTTTCACGAAATTTTGACATGACCCGTTCGTAAATAATAATTTTCCAAAGTCGTAGACTTTAATTCCTAAAACACTTTCAACGCTTTTCTCAAATCACTATATTCCCAACTAAGTTACGATATTAATAATAAACGTTTATACGCTCCATTAAGTAATAAAAATAAGCTGAAACCATAAATGGACCCTTATTGGGCTTTTAGGCCCAATAAGCCTAAACGACCGATCCGAAATGCGATAAGCTCAAAATAAGTAAACGATTAAGTAATAGATACGTAGCTTATCAAATAAGCTTTGGATAAGCTTATCCAATAAGCTAAACCGTAGGCCATAAGCCATGGTTTGAGCTTATTGTTGGACCGAGGTCCAATAAGCTAACCAAACAAGTACGTGTTAGATAAATAAGTCCAATAAGCAATCCAATAAGCAAACAAGTATCCAACATATTCAATAAGCCAACACTAGCCAAAATAAGCTATCCAATAAGCCAAGCAGTGGGTTTTAAGCCACGGGTTGGGGCTTGGATATTGGGCCGAGGCCCACTAGTCTATTTAAGTCTATGTGGGTTTATTAAATGAGTCCAATAAGCTTATCTTTTTACTAGGGAGCTAAATAAGCCAAGCCATGAAAATAAGTTGTAAAGGATAAAACAATATCAAATAACGCAAAGTTCAAACTTTATGGTTTGTTTGTTTGTTCGACTCACATAAAAACACGTCAATTGAAGCTCGATCGAGCTTATTAATAACTATAAACAAGTAAAAAGCTTTATAAAAACCATATCTTTATAAAAGTTTCACCACGACAATAAATCTAACCTTTCCTTTCTTTCCTTTTTAATATTATCGAACCAAAGACACAACACCTTTTTAAGGTGTGCAAATTTTAAAGTTTTCATTTTTAACGATCCGTTTGTATAACATAGTTTCTAAAACGTTATGAACATCAAGAGAAGTACGACTGGAATTTGAAAAAGATGAACCTTACGGATGAGTATGAACGAAGGATGATCAAAGCTGACGAACAACACAACCCAATAATACCCGAAACTAACTATTATATAACTTTGAGATATACTTTAGCTTCCAAAACATCTTGAATAAAAATCCAAACAATGAGGTGGTGTGGTGGTGGTTGTGGGTGGCAGACGGCAAGGATAAAGGAGAGGGAGAGGAAAACTTTGTGTGAGTTTTTTTTAGAGTGAGAAAGCGATGAGAGAAAATGAGGTGAAATACAAATTAAGTATAAAAAAAATCAAATTGTCTAGGTTACATTGCAATAATTTTGAACCTAGAACATTCAAAAATAGGATCCAAAGTGCTAGTCCTTAAGGATACAAGCTTTAGCTAAAAGTAGTAAGGGCGTTGGAAGGAGAAGGGGGGGGGGGGACGCCACAATAGGGAAACAAGGGGGGATTCTTGCCATTCTTTGAAAGCTCATTCAAATTTTAATCCTATGTTTTCTCCCTGATATTTACTATGCATGCTTGATTGGTGGATTTCACACTATAAATATATATAATATATAGATAAAATATAATTATATAAAAGTTCTAAAAATCAACAAGAGCGAATGATACCGAGAAGTAGTATAATATGTTCCCGGTCGTTGATCCCCAACGAGGCTGGACTAGAGAATCGATACAGTCGAAGATTTGAGTTTGTAAGGAGTAGAGAATGATTTAAGTGCATGAAGTTAAATTATACAATAATTTAACGAAAAACATTTAAGAAAAAACCTAAAAAATACGAGAAAATTAAACTAGAAAACGAGAGCCCGAATCCCGAACAAAAGGGGTGAAAAACCTAAAATCTCAAAAATGACCCTACCGAAGAAATTTTTGCTTCTAGACTACTCCTAGGGATCGAATAACGAAGAATGAAAAATACATGAAAAAGACTAGACCGAAAACGGAGTTCGTTTGACCCAAAAACGAGTCAAGACAAAAACCGCACCCGGACCGTTCTTTAAAAAGTAAAAAGTTGTAAAAATGACCCTACGAAAATTTTTATATTTTTCCTACAAACTATATGACAAAAGAAAATTTTCTAAAAAAGCAAAAAAAATTTTTGATAATTTTTGTATTTTTTATGAATTAAATAAACTTTTAACTAAATTAAATTATAAAAAATATTAAACGATTACTAAAAATTCTGAAAAATTTTCTAAAAATACTAGACACCTTAACAATCCTACGAAAAATAAGAAACTAAAATAAGCTGAAGGAATAAGCCCCGAAATAAGCCGAACAGCTTATATAAGCTTAAAACCCAAAACCACCTTATATATTAATGCCCTTGAGTCTTTAACGAAAAAGACCCAAGGGCGCAGTGGTAAGAGTGTGTGTTAAAAGGGGGATGTATCGCTTGGTCCCGGGTTCGAGTCTTGCTCACCCGGGCCAAGTGTCTTCCCTTTTTTCTTTTTTTTTCTTTTTTTTTTTCGAAAACTCAAAGAAGCAAAGTTGTTAAGCTCGTGGGGCTTAACAACTTTGTCTTCTACACCTTTTTGAGAAAAGCACTAAATAAGCTGAAAATTCAGCTTAAAGTTCACAGAAAGCTTAAATGACTTATAAGCTAAAATTGCTTAAGTCTTTTTTGGACTTAGGGTCGAAGTAAGCTAAGACAAAGGCAAAATAAGCTAAGGAGACTTGAACTAAACTAAATAAGCTTAAAAGTCTAAAGGCTTAAGGCCTAATAAGCTGTAAAAAGCTTATGTGGACAGAAACTTAAACAAAGAGTTTAAAGGCAAACAAGGCTTAACTTGGACAAAAAAAACTAGGGAAGAGGCCAAATAAGCTAAGATACTCCTAAACTAACCTAATAAGCATTAAAGAACTTAAAATTTACACCTAAATAAGCTGTAAAAGCCAACATGAAAAATAAGCAATCCTATACTAATCCTAAGCTAAAAACAGTCAAAGGCTGAGTTTGGGCTTAAGAATAAGCCAGCAAACAAGCTTCTTAAAAGCTGAAATTTAGAGAGCTTATACAAGGGGTTATAAGTTCTCTAAATAAGCCAAGAGGCTTGGGCTTTATAAGACAAAAAGCTAAGAATGAGGGACTTAAAGTCTCCCCTTTGCACCA
>BQNB010093072.1:0-26458 GCA_026074375.1 Tanacetum coccineum
TCTGATGCATCTTCATGGTATGATGCTTCATCATCACTAAGATGTTGAGAGAAATCATCATTAGCAGGTTGAGACATTTTTCTAGATCTGAAAGTGATTGTTTGTGCTCTTGTGATTCTTCTTACTCAGAGTCCCTCTAGAGGCTCTGATACCACTTGTAGGTCCAAAGTCTTGGATCTGTTTAGCCTTTTGTAAGATAATAGCTAACTTAAATAAATCCAAATCAACTATATGAGAGACGATGATTATGAATACTATGTGCCAATGCAGAATCTTAACACAAGTACTAAGAAGAACACAATATTAAACTTTGCTATTTGCTATTAATTTCTATTAGAATACTATTTCAATCTCATATTAAACATTGTGTCGTAGGGTTCCTTTTATACACCAAGGAAACCCTAATGGGCTTTACAAACGTGTGAAAGGATAATGCATATCCTTTCCTAAGATATCTCCTAAGATATCTCTAAGATAACTGTTATAACTATTCTGTTACATAAACAGACTTAACTATATGAGACTTGTACTAACTATAGTACTGCCAGACTTAACTTAGTACTGGCAGACTTAACTATGTCTACCAGAGTTAACTCTATAACTACCAGACTTAAGTCTGTTTACAATAATTCCTAACAAACTTATATAGCAGATGATCAGGAAGAAGAAAAAGAAGAAGAAAAACCAGATGATGATGATGAAGTGTCTTCTGATCAGAAAGTGTCAACACCTCCAGATCATGAATTCACAAAAGAATAAGAAAATCAAGAGGGTGATGATTACGTCAAGGAATAAGAACAAGAAGAAGAAGAAGAGGAACTGTACGGAGACTTGAATCTCAACCTGGAAAGAAGAGATGTTGAAATGACAGATTCTTAAACTAATCAAGACACGGAAGATGTTCATGTGACTTTAACTGCTGAACCTCTAGTAGTGCAACAGCAAAGCTCTTCTGTTTCATCAGACTTGGTGTCAAAATACATTAATCCCTCTCCGGATACAAGTATTGACTCAATATTAAGTCAAAATGTTTAGTCACATAATCTTGTCAATGTACCAGTTTCCGTTGCTGCTGTGACACCTTCTTTTGCCACTACAATTCCTCAACCTCATGTTCCCATCATTCAAACTCTACAACAAACACCAGATTCCACAACAACACCTAATCCAACAACGACTTTGCCAGAAATCCCCAACTTTGCATCCCTATTCGGTTTTGAACAAAGGGTATCCACATTGGAAACTGAAATGTCTGAGTTCAAGCAAACTAGTCAATTTGCTAAAGCTGTCTCCTCAATTCTGACCATTGTTGATAACTACCTTGCTTCTAAGATGAAAGATGCAGTGGATGTGGCTATTTAGCTACAATCAAACAAGCTCAGAGAAGAAGCTCAAGCCGCAAATGAATAATTTCTTAGTCAAATAGATTTAAACATAAAGGCCATAATCAAAGATCAGGTTAAAGCTCAAGTATCCAAGATCTTGTCAAAGGTTGAGAAGTATGTCACAAAATCTCTAGGAGCTGAAGTGTTGGTTAGATCAACCAATCAACCTCAGACGTCTTACGCAGTAGCAGCTTCTCTCTCAGAATTCGAGTTAAAGAAGATTCTCATCGACAAAATAGAAGAAAATAAATCAATGAATAGATCAGACGTTCAGAAGAATCTCTATAATGCATTGATCGAATCGTACAACTCAGACAAATACATCTTTTCATCATATAGTGATGTTGTCACACTTAAAAGATGACGAGATGATCAAGACAAGGATGAAGACCCCTCCGCTGGATCAAATCGAGGGTCAAAGAGAAGGAGATTTGGAAAAGAAGCTAAGTCGTCGAAAGAACCAACAAATAAGGAGTCCAAGTCTACAAGTTCTTCCAAAGTTACATCCAGATCTCAACCAAAATCTTCAGGCAAGTCTGCTCAAGCAGAGGAGCATGGTCAAAAGGTTGATGATTTGGAAGAACAATCATATAGGAAATGATGATGCAACTCTTATAAGAGAGGTACAAAATGTTAATGAACGTCAGTAAAATCCATCAAGTTCTCCAACTCCTGATCGTGAATGGCACACATCTAAGACTGTTAACGACAGACCTCCTCAAACATGGATAACTCAGTTGGCTCAAGCTGCAGGCACACAATCTTCGTGTAATGAGTTTCATAATGAGCAGGCTCAAGATTGATAATCTGACTCAAGATGTGTTGACTGGGCCAACCTATGATCTCATGGAAGGCACGTGCAAGAGTGTAGCAGAATTGGAGTACCACTTGGAAGAAATCTTCAAAGCTACCAATGATTAATTAGATTGACATAATCATGAAGGAAGGCTGTATCCTCATGATCTCATCAAGTCCCTACCTTTAATCCTGAATGCACGAGGTCGTCAAGTTATCCATTTCAATCACTTCATCAACAACGATCTCGAATATCTAAAAGGAGGGAGCTTAAGTCAAAGATACATCACTTCAATTACCAAGACGAAGGCTGCTGATTATGGTCATGTAAAATGGATTAAAGACAAGGTTCCTAGAAGAATATGGAGTTCGGAAAAAGTTGTTTACGACAAGCATGCTTACTGGGGAATATATCACTAGGGTCCAAAACATCAAAAATTCTATGGATATGCTGCAAACACGGAAACTTCAAAAGATGTATACTCAAGACACATGATTATTGCAGTAACCAGTATCAAGATCATGCAGTTTTTTTGTTACAGTCATCTAGAGGAGATTATTGTTCGAAGACAGGACGATCAGCTATACAAGTTTAGAGAAGGCGACTTTAAAAGACTTCGTCGACAAGACATTGAAGATATGTTACTTCTCTTTGTTTAAGGTAAGCTGACCAACCTCAATTTGGATGAACGGTTTGCACTGAATGTGGCTTTAAGAATGTACACTAGACGTATTGTCATTCAAGAACGGGTGAAAGATCTACAATTGGGAGTCGAAAGCTACCAGAAGAAGATCAACCTCTCAAGGCCAGACTCATACCATTCAGATCTCAGAAAATTACTCACTACACCGCTTACCCTGATATCTAAGGCATTATCTATCAAGACGACATGGACAGAAATCGTCTGATGCGCACTGAGGAACTTCACAAATTCAGTGATGACACACTAAACCATGTTTGTACTGCTTTCAATGATATTGCCATCGGGATTCAGATGGAGTACTTGCCAAAGAGAAAGTGGAGTAAACAAGACAAGCAAAGAGCTCATGTGATGATCAATGCTATTGACGAGAAGCTCAGAGATAAAAGATTAATGCGAAGCTTGGAGAAGTTCGTTGGTGGAAGACCTTACGGGGGAGACCTTTGGCTGTTAGAAAGGACCATATGATTTATCATATGATGTCCTCATCATAATAGGTCAAACCTCGTACATAATAAAAACTTGTGAATTTGTATTTATATAGTGTAGACTTTATGGTGATAATAAGGGGTGCTCGAGTAAAAAAATTTCAAGAATTCCTTAGTAAATTCAAAAAAATTCAATTTATTGTACTCAGCACTATCTTATATACCCTCAAAAATTAAGTGGAGCATTAAAATGTTCCTATTAGATATTGTGTAACATTTTGTCCCTGAACGTTTAATCAATTGATATCCAAAATATCAACGGATTAACATTTTGGATAAGGGGAGAAAATGTGATTACACTGAACCTAACTTGTATTGAAATGTGATCATATAAAATGGACTCAATGCACTCTACACTTAACATGTACTATGAATACGATGCACATGTTAAGGAGGAGCTTTTATTGATGATGAAAAACTCTTAAAGTGTAAATCTTTTGATATTTATATCAAACACTTTGATTGAACTTTTCAATGGTTTTGATTATGATGGAATTCCCAAAAGACCGACCATGTACTTAGATTTATAGAGTTATAAGGTGGTTAGGCATAGGTATTCAAATCCCATGATCTAGCCAGAACCGGAGGGATCTACCCAGGGATATCCACTAGATAGTGTAGAAGTCCTTAGGTATGATACAAAAGGAGAAAAAGTGAGACTCGGGAATAATGCCGACTAAGATAGAGCTAACACTGGAATAAAACCAACAAGGTGTTAGTTATGAAGTCTCGGTAAGCACTGAATGGGTTGAAGAATGAAAAAGAAATGTAAGGATAAAGGGTGAAAAGAAAAAAACCTCTATACAGTTAGGCAGAAACCGAGTCAATACATAAACTGTCGAAAACACTACGTTGTTGTCTGACATTGAAGACAGTCATGGACCCAGTGACGTTATGCACAACCCTCCCTTGCCACGCAAGGTCTCTCAACAGACTCTTGTTTCATTTCTCATAGAGATTACATGCATTTCTATTGACTTTCTCACTCCGAGTTAGTTGATATTGAAAAGGTGGCAGTCTGCTCCAGCCTCCAATTTCTAAAACAAAAGTGCACTATTGAGTCTAAAGCCAAAAGAGATCATCCATAAATCTCATTAGAACACTTGTCAAAATTATGCTTGCTAAGTCACACAATGTGAATAACAAGATATATATATTAAGAGTCCTACGCATTATCCTTATGATTTTTGCCAAGAACATCCGAGTGATATGTAAGTATTCACATTGAAGATGGAAATCCTGCTTGAGTCAACATCAAACAAGCTCATGGTAGGTGACTTGCGCGATTCTATACGAATCAAGCTTGTGACAACTGGAAAGAAACGATGGTGCGATTCTATATGAATCAAACTTGTTCTAGGAAATGAATTAACGGTTGATGATGAATTTTTTAAATGATTAACACTCTCGATGTGTCACAAAAACACTTTAGCAAGTGACACGTCGATTGATTTTCAAAGTGATTTTTCTATTCAATCGATGAGACTTCGTCTTGCTGGTTCACTCATACCGTGTTGTCTGCTTTGAGATGCTCCGGTAATGAGAACGGCTAGTACAGCTGCGAAACCCTGTCAAGGAGATTCTTCAGAATTCTACCTGGTCACAAGCAGTATCTATACTTATCAACGGGGAACTGTGGCTATTGCAACCGTATTCGACGAAGTGACAAAGACACTCTCGTCCATATCTGTTGATTATCACTAACCTAAACCTGCAGGTACTCCCGACGATTAGTGCAGCTGATCCCTGACGAGTCATGATTCATAGCTACATGCTCATACCCGACCGAAAAATATAGAGACATCATGAAAGCTCAAGTACATGTTTCAAGACTTCCCCTACTCTGATACCGTACGTCCTACTTGAAGTGACGAAGCGTTAAAGTTAAAGAACCTCAAGAAAGATGCATAATTAAAGCTTTTTCAAGATTAACACATCAAGAAAGGTATGACCATGTCGGTCCAAAAGTCACAAGTTCACAAGATGGAAAAGTTTACAAGATTGCGAAATGAGATTATGCTTGTTTGATGATCTCAACGTGTTCAAGATCACATTTTCACATTCAAGACAAACTAAAGGAACAAGCTCAAGCCTAAAGTCAATGATCACTACATCAATTCACAAGTTAATAATTGAAGTTAAAGACTACGAGCTCAAGACTAAAATTAAAGCATAGTATGCTAGGTTTAAGTTTTTGTAAAATGGAGTGACCTCCCTTAGGGGGAGATTGTTAGGAACACGAAAGTGTCGGTCACTTCCATTGATAACTGTAGTTAGCTTGTTAAGTTAATTTTTGGAAACTTACTTAGGAAGTTAGCTAAAAGCCCATGGACAAACCCATGAAGGCCCAAGCCCACGTCCACATGTAAGTATTTATACACCTTTTCATGCCCTGGAAAGGTAGTTTAGGTTGTTCATATCAACAAATCAAACACACTACGTATTCAAATCATGTTTTTCCATATCACCCTTATCATCAACATTTAGTTCGACCTAAAGTCTTACAACAATGTTTTTTCTAGAACCGCACACATGAAAAGCATACATAATGCTTAACAAAGAAACCTTGAGGATTTAGAAATCTCTCATTACAACCCTTGACGAAAGTCTATCCGAACTCAAATCATCATCTTTGGTAGATAATAATTTCTTAAGGAACATGTCGTTCTAAAAACGATAGTACTCCTTATCCGAATGACATATTGGACGAAGTCGTTCTCATAACAATGGTGTGTCAAACTATAAACGAATTTTGTTCTCGTTTATTAAAGTTGTGTGATTGGTTGGATAAATTTGGTGTCAATTGAGTCTTAGTCATCGAGCATGTGTCGTGGTCCTTTTTATCTAGGTTTTTTTTATAGAATTGCATGTGTCTAGTTTCAAACATTTCTTGAAAGTGTCATACTTTAGAGTACTCATACCTAAGACATGCATATCATGTTCCCCGATAGTATATTACTATATGTATTTTTGCTATCATGATCTCTTTTATGATTTCTGTTACTATATGTACTTTTGATATCATAATTAATAATTTTGCTATCTTACTATGTGAGATTATTATTTTTGACACTTGCTATTATGATGCTTAACATCTTTATGAATTAGTATGTTATCCTTTTTGGACCCTTACTTGCTATTGTTCATGATCTAAGTGTTTACATGCTAAGTGCTTTGAATTATGGCTACAAAACTAGGTTCTGCTCATTTTTGAGGGTCTCTGCGACCAACGGATCCAATAATGGTGGATCCGTCAGTGTGTTTGGTAGATCCGTCCCTAGCAGAAGCCAAAATTTAGAATTTCTTGATTTTTAACTTTTAGCACTTTATCTATTAGTTATGCTACTTGCTCCTAAACATTATCTTAAACCTTAGGATCAAAATACTATTCTCATATATCTATTTTTTGTTACATACATAACTATCATCATTATTACGTATATGTGCGCTTGTCTACTAACTTTGTTTTGTAAGTACACTTCCCTAACTCAATTCCTTGGTGTCCCAAATAAGGGGGGCTTCCGACAAGCACTTAGAGAGTGCATCTTGTATACATTTAATCGCACATACTCGTCTAACGGAGTATCTAGTTTCACACTAACAATTTTTTATAAGAGGTTTTTGATATACCTTGCGATGGCCTCGAGAACAAGGGGGATCAATTTGTCAAGAAAGAAGCATAGTCACGCATTTATCAAATATATTCTCCTATTTACTCTCATGATATATATATATACATATATTATATATATTATATAATATTATATTATAACATACACATATATATATATATTATATTATAGTATATGTTAGTTGTACAAAACTAACCCTTGGATGTAGGTTAAGTTTTTGTAAAGAGAAATTTATCCATCGATTCGATTATAAACCAAGTCAATAATCATAGGAGTACAATGAGCTAGGGAGGGAGCTCGAGGGCACAATGTAAGATAGCAAAAAACAGCTTAGAAGATTGAAAATTGAAGTATAACTTCACTAGGATGATGCAAGCTCGCGCCTTTCTGCTGGGAACACAAAGTTTAACTCCAAGACCAAGCTCTTTTCGGCAATAGATGATGAAAAAAGTGTTAACTGGAGAAGGATCAAAGAGGACTTGGAATAACTCCTTGTGGAAAACTTAGAAGTGTGGGTTGAATGTTTACCGCTTATTTAATATATATTTAAATTTGTTTATAAAAACTTAGATTCGACTTTTTGTGATTAATACTTGCACATTAGAGAACAATGGTAAATATGTAGAAGTAAATAAAAGATAAGAGTATGAACAAAGATCAAACCGCAATACTAATGATTTTATAGTGGTTCGGATTACGAAGCTCTTCTCGCCTACACTCCACTCCCCATCACCAAACTCGATAGTTTTTCTTCACTATTCAACAAGCACCCTTATGGCAGGAGAAGAACCGACACATTTTGCTTATATCAATTTCTGACACTAATAGCTAGATGCTCGAGTATTCTAACTTAGCTAGAACCATAATCTAACACAACACAACTATCACACTAGTTTCACGGCTACACAACTTCAACTACTTCATAACTTCACTACACAAATATCTTCACACCTTGATCAGACTACACAACTTCTTTCAATCTTCACAAGCTTCACAGCATCAACAACTTCTATTCTCACCACACTACTTATATCACAACTATATCACACTACCTAAAAAGAGAACCACCAAGATCCAACTATACGTTTACAACAATCACTAAATCCTAAACAATACACACTTTATAAGATTTACAAAAAGATATTACATGGTATGGAAATGGATGCAACAAGAATGGCAATAATGGATTTTGGTGTGTAAACACTTCTTCACTATATGATGGTCAAGTCATTCTTCTCTTTCACTTAGAATTGATCTTGATCACAAAGAAACAAAGCAAAATGATGTAAAAGATCAAAAAGGATTTTATAGAGGATATGCATTGGGTTGTTTTAAGCAGAAAGAGTGAGTGCAAAAGGTGAGAAAAATGTTAAGGAATGGTCCAGTATTTATAATACAAGAAGGGGGAACGGAGTCTATGGCCGGCCCCCTTAAATAGGGTGCCGACCCCCTTATAATTACGGGGGCCGCCCATGTAATTAAGGGGGATTCGCCCCTATATTTAGATGCTCCAGTTTTTTATCATATTCAGGGAGGTGTTACTGGATACCATTTCTAGCCCGTTTTAGAGAGGTCCCCCGAAAATCTTGAAATTCAAAAAATGTTATATTTGAATAATAACATTCATCTTCTTCTTAATGTAAAAATGTTTTGTGATGTTTATAAAAAGTTTACAACATTATATAAAAAGTTTCCTTTGATCAATAAAAGCATCAAGCATTTGTTTATTATTCATACCTTGAGTGATATAAGTTTGAAATTGAAGATTAACCACTAAATTACTTGTTTATGTCTAATTTTCTCATTGAATGTTTTATATATTTTGTGATTATCAGAAAATGAGTAGAATGATGTGAAAAAATTTATAATGTTTTTTTAGGCATTATATACTATCAACCTATCTCCCCTTTTTTCTGATGATTACAAATTTAAACTCATTAAAGTGTATAAATTTATTTTCTTAAACAAGTATTTAGTGAGTTATTATATCCTAGTTTCTCCCCTTTTTCTGTAGAATCAAAAAGGCCTCGTCGGAATTTCTAGTAAAATAACGTAACAAATGCTCCCATTGATGGTGGTGCTCCCCCTCGTATCGAGCACTAAGGAATCGAAGCTAATGACCTTCTCTATGGCTACAAAAATGATTAGAACAATACTAATATTTCTAACATGTAAGCAAGTAGAGAAACATATGCAATTGCAAGCATACATCAAACAGGGATTAGTCATTCATTTGAGCAAGATGAGTAAACAAAAACAAAAATTCATACATCATAAAAAAAAGGAATAAGAGAAGACAAGTATGCTTTAGAAGCATAATTCATAACACATAAAAAAAATCACCCTAAGATAGCCCTAGAATGATTTTTGACATTGCTTGCGACACAAAAGGTTTTGAACGAATTATTTGTAGTCATGTTATGAGATATATGGTTGTTGATGGAGAAGAGTGGAGCAGAGAGTGGTTTGTGGAAGGATAGTTTATCTTTTGAACTTGAGGTGGTAGTATGTGGTCGTTGTGATGAAGATATTCAATCCCAATTGACACTCTCACTTAACGCAAGGAATTGTTTTGGTGAAGATGCAACATGGCAATACCCACTATGAGTTTTTACAACTTGGAGTCAATGTTGAGGGTGTGTGAGTAGGTTTGGAGAGTATGGAGATTATGTGGATGTTGTTTTTTTGTTGTTGAGAGAGATGCAGTGCAAGAGGTTAGATATTGACTTGTAGTTGATTGATGTAACACAACAAAAGCTTTCATCTACTTGAAGATCAAGAGAAGATGTGTGTTGAGTATTCAGGTTGTGTTGATGTGGTATTGTTCCTTTGAGTCTGTGGAAATTAGATGTGAGTTTCATGTGATTAATGGTGAAATGGGAAAGTAGAGAATGTGAAACATCTAGAGGTGATGTGGAAGTGTCCATGATGTGGAGGAATTTGGTTAATGAGTCATTAGATGGGGGATTATTTCTGAGATGTTCATGATTAGAGAGTGATTGTTATTTGGTATTGTGAAGTGGAATTGAGTACATTTTTTTGGGGGGGGGGGGGGGGGGGGGAGCGCGGGGGGGGGGGGGGGGGGTGTTCTTCTTTGGTCTGTTGGGGAGGGGGGGTGGAGGGGAAGTGGGAGGGAGGGGTGTTTTTTCTCTTTTTGTTTCTCTCTGGTTTTTTTCTTTTTAGGGGGAGAGGAGTGTGGGGGAGGGGGGGGGTTTTGAGGTGTGGTGGTGTTGTGATGGGGTAGTTATAGATTGTGGTTATTTGATTATATGTATATTGAATGTAGGAGTGGGGTTGTGGGGGTGGGGGGTTGGGGATGGTGGGAGTGTGGGGGGGGGTTGGGGGGGGGTTGGGGTGTGTGGTGTTGTTAGGTTGAGAGTGTGGGGCAGTGTGTGGTTGGTTGTGGTGGAGGAGGGGGGGGGGGGGGGGGGGGGGGGTGCGAGAGGTGGGTGTAGATTGGGGGGGTGGAGGTTATTGAGAGAGCATTTAATTGTATCTGTGCGAAATGTATTTCTTTAGTTCATTCATTTCGTGTCCAAATGGGTTTCGACTGAGCGTCATAACATTGTTGGCGCTACGCCTTGATGGTTTTGGATCTGTGGATTATTGTTAGGCGAGGAGATTCATTGAGAGTCGACACATATATTATATTGATCTGAAGGTGAAACATATATGTATTGTGATTAGTGAGGAAAGGTTCAAATAAGGAAGTATATACCATAGAGATCTATATGATCAATTCCAATAAATGTTTGTGAGTTTAGGGAAACAGTGGCTAAGACTAGGGGGTGTTTGGTTAAAAAGAGAAGAAAAGATATTGTTTTCCCGTGCATGCCTAGGCCGGTCCCCTTAAATAGGGGCCGGTCCCCTTAAAATTAAGGGAGCCGCCCTTTATGAATTAAGGGGGCCGCCTACTGGCATTTTCCTAGATTTAAAAAAATTTTTTTCTCAAAAATTTTGTGAGGGTTTCAGTTTTTGTGGTTGATTTGCAGCAAGTCTATCTTTATGGTCAATTAAGATATTTTTTTTTTTTTTTAATTTTTAGCGACATACATTAATCATTCAATAAATATATTGCATATTTTTTTTGGCATGTAGACATATAAAGATAAGAGAGGAAGGCTAAACAAGATATAATGCACAAAAAGTTTACTTAGCAAGAGGATTAACAAGATAAACTAAACTTTTGTGCAAAGACTAGTGTGTGCCTAAATGCAACAAATGTATAGTAGTGATTATTTCGACACTAAGACATGTAAGACCTAAGAAATAATACAAATGCTCCTTGATTTAATTTTGCTCAACCAAGATTGTCAAGAAATATATATTAGATTATATATTTTTGACAACAAGTAAGAAAGCATTATGCATATGAAAAAGAAATGTTTTTAGCATATCTCAACAATATGTGAAAATTAATTTTCATGTGATCCTAGTTGTGAGAAAGACTTTCTTTAGAAAATAAATAAGATGGGACTATGTGTAATGAGATATGCATTTAGATAGAGGAATTTGTGAAAGGTTTCATATAGGTTTTTCCCAATATTTTTTTGTATTTTTGTGCAAAACAGAAGCCTAGACGCAGAGAGAAAAAAAATTTGTTTAGTGGGTGGCCCCCTTAAAGTCTGGCTGGCCCCCTTAAAATTAAGGGGGCCGCCCCTTATGAATTAAGGGGGCCGCCACCTGTTGAGAAATTATTTCTCAGATTTTTGACAAATAGTTCATTATTAGTTTTTAATGCTGAAAACTTAGTCAATTTGTTCCATCATTCCTAGACCTAAGCGTAAGTAGTCAAATGGTTCACGTTTAAATGGCTTAGTTAGAATATCGGCTATGTTGTCTTCCGATGAGACCTTTTCTAAAGAGATATTCCCTTTTTGAACATTATCACGAAGGAAGTGGTGGCGAATTTCTATGTGTTTAGTTCGTGAGTGTTGAACGGGATTCTTACTTAAGTCTATAGCCCCTTTGTTGTCACACATTATTGGAATATTGTCTAACCTAATGCCATAGTCTATGAGAGCTTGTTTCATCCATAGTGCTTGTTGACATGCCTTTCCGGCACTAACATATTCCGCTTCGGTTGTGGAGATAGCAAGAGCGGTTTGCTTCTTTGAAAACCAAGATGTTAAACAACATCCCATGAATGTGCAAACACCACTAGTGCTCTTGCGATCAACGTAATCTCCCGCATGATCCGAATCCGCATAAACTATTGTTTCTATGCCGGATCCCTTGGGATACCATAATCCCAAATGCATAGTGCCTTTAATGTATCGGAAGATACGCTTAACCGCTTCTAGGTGAGAGGTTTTGGGATCCTCTTGAAAGCGTGCACAAAGGCAAACACTAAACATGATATCGGGTCTACTTGCCGTTAAGTATAATAAACTACCTATCATGCCTCTATATTTGGTATTATCTACGGACTCACCTTCTTCGTCCCTTGTGAGTTTGGTTTCCGTAGACATGGGGGTTTTCATTGGCTTAGAGTCTTCTAGTCCAAATTTCTTAAGCATTTCCTTAATATATTTTGATTGATTGAAAAATATTCCATCATTTAATTGTTTTATTTGTAATCCTAAGAAAAAGTTTAGTTCCCCCATCATACTCATTTCAAACTCATCATGCATGATCTTGGCAAAGTCATCACACATTTCTTGACAAGTTGATCCGAATATAATGTCATCAACATATATTTGGACGATAATGATGTTGGAGTCTTTCTTTTTAGTGAAGAGAGTGTTATCTACCATTCCCATAGAATAATTATGTTTAATAAGAAAGGCTTTTAGTCGATCGTACCAAGCTTTTGGAGCTTGTTTTAGACCATAAAGAGCTTTCTTAAGTTTATAGACATAATTAGGTTTTGCGAAGTCAATGAATCCCGGAGGTTGTGCCACGTAAACCTCCTCATTGATAACACCGTTAAGGAATGCACTCTTCACATCCATTTGGTATAACTTAAAATCTAGTGCACAAGCATAAGCTAAAAGTATTCTTATGGACTCTAGTCTAGCTACGGGTGCATATGTTTCATCATAATCAATTCCTTCTTGTTGATTATAACCTTGGGCGACCAACCTAGCTTTGTTTCTTGTTACGACCCCATTTTCATCGAGTTTATTTCTATATACCCATTTTGTTCCTATAATGGTCATATCCATGGGATTTGGGACTAGTTCCCAAACATCATTTGTTATAAATTGATTTAGTTCCTCTTGCATGGCCATTACCCAATTTTCATCTTTTAGTGCCTCATTTATATTTTTAGGTTCTATTGTTGAAATAAAGCAAAAGAAATTGCTTTTCTCTTGAGCTTGCGACCTAAGTGTTCTTTGATTTAGATTACCAATAACATTTTCTAGGGGATGACTTTTAGATTCTTTAATGTTTATTATTTGATTATTTTCTAATGAAATGTCTTCAAGATCATTGCCTATGGGTTTTGTTTTACTAACCTCAATAGCTTCTTCTTCGACTAATTCATCATCTTCCAATGGTGATGTTTTAGGTGGAGGAGGAGTCTCATCGAAAGTTACATTTAATGATTCTTCTACTTTCATTGTTTGTTTGTTAAGTATTATGTAAGCTTTACTATTTTGCGAATATCCTAGGAAAACACCTTCATACGACTTTGGGTCGAACTTGGTTAGGTAATCTTTTGTATTAAGAATAAAACATTTACTTCCGAATACTCTAAAATAGTTAAGGTTTGGTTTCCTTCCTCTTAACAACTCGTATGGAGTTTTTCCCAAAATACGTCTAATAGAAACTCTATTAATTATATAAGTTGATGTATCGATCGCATTGCACCAAAATTTTTGAGGAATGGATTGTTCATTTAACATGGTTCTACTCATTTCTTGTAAGGTGCGATTTTTTCGTTCTACTACCCCATTTGATTGTGGAGTACGAGGAGCGGAAAAATTGTGAGATATCCCATTTAAATCACAATATTTTCCAAATTGTACTTCATTATCAAATTCCCGACCATGATCCGTTCTAATTGATACAATAGAACATCCTAATTTGTTTTGGATCATTTTGCTAAATATTTCAAATTCTTCGAAGGCTTCGGTTTTATTTGCTAAGAATCTAGTCCAAGTGTATCGAGAATAGTCATCTACAATTACTAAGGTATAACGATTTCCTCCATAGCTTCGTATGGCGGAGGGGCCAAACAAATCCATGTGAAGTAGTTCTAAGCATCTAGTTGTTGAGACTATATTTTTGGCCTTGTGACTTACGTGAGCTTGCTTTCCAACTTTGCAAGCATCACAAAAATGTTGGTCGTATTTAAGTTTAGGTAGATTTCTAACTAATTCTTTAGACGCTAATGATTGAATTAGTTGCATATTAGCATGACCTAATCTTCTATGCCATAGTGTGGAATTTTCGTCTAATGTTGCAAGGCATATTTTGTCTTCCGGTTTATTTCCTAGTTTCATTACATATAATCCTCCTTTCCTAATTCCTTTACCTATAACTTTTTCGTTTTTGATTATTTCGCTATCGTGTTCGGTAAATATTACTTTGCACTTATTATCACATATTTGACCTATACTAAGCAAGTTATAAGTTAAGTTATCTACGTGCTCAACATTTTCAATTATTAAGGAGTCTTGAGAAATCGTACCTTTGCCTATGATTTTACCGCGTAAGTTGCTTCCGAAAATTACGTTACCTCCGTTGTATGCTTTGTATGAAGAAAACAACTTTCGATTACCGGTCATGTGTTTTGAACATCCACTATCTTTAATCCATTCATCGGGTTCCAAGTTTACTCCTAAGCATATTTCATCGGGCGCTTGAGCTACAAGGCAAGCTTCATCTTTAGTCTTTTCCACCTCATCTTCTCCATTGTCGCTCCATACTCCTCCAATGAATGCTCTTTGATCGGTGTTCTTTGGCGGCTTTGAACATTCTCCAATGAAATGATTTGGGTCACCACATCTAAAACATTTTCTTTCACTTTTATCATAACCATCATTTCTACTTCTTTGGAATGTTTTTCTATCGCCTCGTGGTTGTCTTGCAAATCTTCCTCGTCTCTTGAAGAATTTCTTGAATTCCTTTACGGCCATAGCATACTCTTCGTCTTCACTATCGGAACTTGAGCTATCTTCATCACTTACTTCCTTTTTCACTTTTAATGCAAGTGATCTACTTTGTTCTTTCTTGCCTTTAACCGTTTCTACATCTTTCTTAATTACTTCTTCATAAACTTTCAAGTTTCCAATTAGTTCGTCAAGAGATAAGGTTGTTAGATTCTTTGATTCTTCAATCGCCGTGACTTTCGCGCGCCATTTTGGATGTAGTGCCCTAAGAAATTTCCTAACACAATTCTTGCTAGAAAAACTTTCATCAAGTGCTTTTAGACTAGTAATAATAGTGTTAAATTTAGCAAAGGCATTATCTATTGATTCCTCTTCCGGAATCATAAATTGTTCATATTGTTGAACAAGGAGATCTATTTTGTTAGCTTTGACTTGATTATTACCTTGATGAGTGATTAGTAAAGTATCCCAAATTTCTTTTGCGGTTTGACACATAAAAATTCTTTCGTATTCTTTACGTGGCAAAGCATTATAAATTACCATTTTAGCTTCATTATTTTTTGCAAGTTTCTTTTTAAGATCATCATCTTGTTTATGAAAAGATACAATTTCATCCTTTTTAGTTTCGGGATTAAATTGAATAGGAGGAAAATCACCATCGGTAATAACATGCCAAAGATCTAGATCTTTTGACTTCACATAAGTTTCGAATCTATTTTTCCAATAAATAAATCCATCACTTTCAAAAAGTGGTGGTCTTTGCATAGATTGCCCTTCTAAATATTTTTCCGATTCCATAGATCGATTCAAGTTTTAAAATATTAGGAGATGGTGTGTTGGTGGGGAGACCAAGTGTTCAGTGTTTAAGATAATCATATTGTTTATTAAAGATTACATTTTCAAATGTTACCACATAAGCCTTTTTGCAGTATTCAGAGATTACCTTTAAAATGTTCCGTCCCCACCAACCACGGCGCCAGCGTATGAATAATCCGTTTGATAACGCGTTGTGGTATATTTTTTTTGTGTTTTGTGATGTTTGGGGGGTGGGTGTGGTTGGGGGGGGGGGGGGGGGGGGGGTTTAACTACTGGGACAAGTACTCGTCAGTATAGGATTCAGTTAAGTACCACAGATCAAGGAAAGTTGCTATACGCACCATCAGTTAATGAAATCAGTCAGCGTATGCCCTTTAACGCAGTCATTGTTGTGCTTATGCACTCAGCCGTTGTTTATGCATCACAACTAGTATAGTTACTACACACTCAGTCAGTCAGCTTACTCTGAGAACCCGACAATCTAGATATCATGCTATATGTACTTATATTAGTAATACAGTTTCAGATAAGTCAAAATGTATGATAATGTACTAATCAGTATTATGCCTTATGCATGCAGTTTCAATAGTAAGTTAAGACATAGTTTTAATAGTATCAGAGTTCAGCCAAAGTACAATATGTAGCTTTAATTCAGTCAACAATTAGTTCAAAGTATAGTATTATCATTTCTTGCGAAGAAAGCACCATACCCAGTGGATACAAAACAGTTCCAAAAGATAGCTCCTATAACCACTCATTTATTAATAGCCAGTTAGAAAACCTCAGATTCATTCAACAAAATGTGCAAAAAACGTATCGACATTAGATACCTTGCGGATTCAGCTACAGTAATAAGTTTAATATATGCATGTATTCCATGTAACAAAGTCTCTCAGATGGACACTATCATAGATAGGACTTATGCAGAAAAAAGAGATCATCACCGATTTTCAAGTTTAAATTTCATTGTATGATTTCAGGTCAGTTTTAGCCGTTATCCCGCACAAAGTCGCAAGAGACCTTCCGTTCTCATTGCATGTTTTGCGAGCATGTTTTTGGTAATAATGAACCATGCTAATGTTTAGATGGGCGAAGATGGGGTTAAAATGGTGTATTCTCTGTGGGTTAGTAAAACAAACTTCTCATTTCCATCATTTGTTATCAGTTTGGAATGCCCTAAAACAAGTCATTATCAGCAACAAGTTTTTATAACACAAGTCATGTACTTTTCATAGTTATGATTTTTAAAAGGGAGTTTGGGATAAAGCCTAATTACATGTAAAAGTTACGTTTCCGCTTATTATATTAACGTATACAAATTTCGGACATGTTACATATTATAAATGAAATGAGTTTTCAGAAGCTCATGATTTAATGATTGGTAGATACATGATTTTCAATATATAGTATATAAAAAAAATCTGAGCGTTTCAGTTGTAAATTCAAAACACATAGGGACATATAAAACAAGAAGTAAATTAATTATTCGGTAATGAAGAAAGGTAACAACGCGTAACGAGTAAATAAACTATGTACGTCGGTACGTACGTAGTTGTAAGTTGTACACCAACACAAACAGAAACACAAACACAAACAAACGTAGCAAGTAAAGTGAAGTTGGGTGGGTAGGGGCCTAGCTTGTCGACTTATTTTTTTTTATCTTTATTGGGTACGTGTTATTTAATATGAGATGAGATGCGATGGGTGGTTATGAAAAATATGTAACTATAAGTCTTATTAATGAATAAACTAGTATAAGTAGTACGGTAGCCAGTATGTCATGTTATTAACAAGATACTGAGTGAAGGGTCAGCTATATATCTTGTTAATGATTTCACATTAATCAATTAATGCATGAATGTTTGGATTTCAACGCGCCTCTCTTTTTTTAATTGCATCATCTTATTAAGAAATACGTAGTAGTATCAATTAAGAAAAGAAAAAAAGTCTTCTTCATTCTTCTCCTTCTTGTTAAGTATTATTATTATTATTATTATTATTCTTGTTCAATTTGTGATCAACGACAATATGGCCCTGAAGAAGGTTTGTTAATTACTACTTTTTTAATTTAATAGACTAGTTGTCATTTTTATTAATTGGTATGATCCGAATAATTTATAACAAATTTTTATAATTAGAGACTAAACATGAAACTAGGCAGTTTGAAAATAAGTTAAATGAGACTATAAGTTGATCTGAAAATGCCCCTGCTGTTACAAGAAGGTCAGGAAGCTCCTCTCCAAATTCCCTCGTAAGTCTTCATTTCCTTCCTTTCCTTTTATCATCTGTATATATAGTCTTTTCATTTTATATACTTATTATGTATGTATCTTTGATATTCCTTTTTTTTATGACAGAAATAAGAGATCAAGTTTTTGATGTGGACAAAAATAAAGTTACCATCACGGTCGCATGCTCCGACCCTGAGAGGTTGAGAGACAGGCTTTGTTGCAAGGGTGGGAGGGCCGTTCAAAGCATCGAAATCGTCAAAAACAAACCACCACCACCCAAACAACCAACCCCTGCCCCTTCTCCTAAACCTGTTGTTGTTGAAAAGCCTAAACCAGATCCACCTAAACCCAACCCAAACCACTGTTGTTGTTGTCCACCAAAACCAACTCCGATGCCACCACCTGTTGTCGTCCCCCAACCACAACCAGTCATAGAGCCTGAATCCGAGTCGCGCAACCCCAAAAAAAAACAAAACAAACCGTTCAAGATGTGCCTGATCCACTGCCAATCTTGCCAACTGCTTATGTAGTTGCCCATGTGATGTAATAACCACCTGACAAAACAGAAACCCACACACAGGCCGTTCGTCCACACCGGTTTCCGCTTGTTGCCAAGAGTGTTATGAAGGCCGCGATGGAGGTCCATGTCACTATGGCTATGGAAGGCCTGCACCCCCACCACCATGCTACGACTATTATGGATACCAATATCCATCAAACAGGCCATGTTATGTCACTAGGTCTGATTACTTCGGTGAAGATAATCCACAAGGATGCTCAATCATGTAAAATAAGCAATTACTTTCTCGCTCCCATATCATCTATACTATGTATAAAAGCAACGAATACTTATTTTTAAAATCTTACAAATGAGTAATGTTGTTAGACAAAAATGCCTCAACTTATAAAAAGCAAAGTAATATATTAAATATTTAAATAGTTAACAACAATTTAAAACACAAACTTTCACTCACACTTACTCCACACCCATGTATACATAAAAAGATTGCACATACAGATTAACGCTTATATAAATTGGTCGCCGCTATGCGACGGCTAATCGTCTAGTCTTAAAAGGTAAAAAGATCTCCTTATTCATTTGTAGCTATTCAAAATGAGGGAGATGCGATACTTTTGGTTTTTTTTTTGTTTCTTGAACATACAGACATAACAGACTCGTTATTAAAAATCTCGCAACAATAAAGGTTAGTAGTGAATATACGATTATTTGATTTCCAAAATTTTTACGTATGAATCAAGTTTTTATATAAATTTCGTTGTTAGTTTTGTTTTGTTTGGATGTTGCCTTACTGCAGTGTTTTATTTTTACTCTAGTGTCTTGATGATCAGCCATCAGGGGACTTAATCAAGTATATCCTTTATTCCATGTGGAAAACTCGGAGTTTTCACTTTTGCTACGAAAATTTTGTTCACAACATATACAAACTCATGATCTGCATTATAAATCAGAAGAAAAAGCAACAAACTCTAAACACGCACTGTTACCATCTAGTTATTTATAAAGCAGCAAGCTCGTACGATCATTTGGCTGTAACACCCCTCAAATCTTAGATATGATCCGGCTCGGAATGTTGAATAAAAATATTATTAGTGATAACATAAATCTGATAGAGAGGCTTGGGATTGGGAGTTAAAAGGAAAGGAGGATCCGAAGGCGTTACATTATTGGGTCTCTAGCCCAAGGTCTGAGAACGCACTACTTAACTTGTCGTGTTGAAAATGAACATTGGATTAACAGAAATACTTGTTTGTACAAAAGCTCATGGCTCAAATTGTTTCAACAATATAGTATAAAATTCCGGTTTAAACAATTTTCCCCAAAGGTGTAATAAGACCCCTAAATCTTAATATTTGACTCTTCAATATTGAACATCTAAAGCCCAATTTATCATGCGCTCCATCGTGGCCTTATTGACCATGAAAAACATGCTTTTTTTTTTTTTTTAAAACGTCAACACAATTGGTGAATTCTTTAGGTTAATGTAAATCGCGATTAATAAGACCGCAAGATTTTCCAAGTGTATGATTAATCAACAAATGCAAACATCAATGAGAAAAGTAAATTAACGTTTTCCTAAGCTCATGACACCAGAAGCTCGACATATATGAATGCAAATAATATTTGCCAACAGGAGTCCGTGAATGATGTGCTAACCCCTGCCAACATCCCAAGTACGACATGGTATGCTTGTCCGTGTCCCATATGATTTAAAGTTGGGGTTGAGTTGAGTCTAGTCACCCGAACGGGATGTCAATCCCTAATAAGATCTATCCAAAACATTCGCTGGGTCCCACAGGAACAATGTAATATCCCAATCCACATCTATTCAATTTAACATTCATGATCATGGACATAAATGGTTATGGATCTTGAGCAAACATTGTAATCAGGTATAGTAAATGTACACTTGTCGTCCAGTTTCGTAAAAACAAAAGCATGTTCTCACCCAAGGAATGTAAATTCATTTAAATAATTGTAAAGCATGGGGCTATGAACTCACCTTAGCAAGTTCTCTCCGTAATGATTTAATAAATATCCAAGTAAGCAGTGAATCACAACTCGACAAGTACCTAAGTACGATAACGGTCAAGTCTTGTTAACACATTTAATCTAACGACTCATTGTAATAAACTAAATTTCATTTAAGTTTATAATAGTACCGGTTATCACTTTGTGTTGTGTGCACAAAGTTATTGTATTTATAATTTCTGATGGTTCTCGAGAAACGTGAAGTCGTTGTAAATAAATATACTTATTTATTTCGTCGTTAATTAAACCCGTTTAATGTCCGAATATCTTAAGGTTCGACCATTATGTTAAGTGCTTCGTTAATTTACTTTTGTTCACAAATGCACCCTTAGGTTTCTTATAAATACAAATCAGCCCCCTGGGTTTATTAGTATACTTTATTTACATTTAAACCCCCAATTTCATTAATTACATAAGTGGTCCTTCAAGTTTACAAAGTTTGCAATTTAAGCTATATAGTTACAACTTCAATCCTAATTTTCAAAACAGTCCCTGTAGTTATTGTTTTTCTCGAAAAAAATACCAAATCCACCTCTAGGTAACGAAGTTTACAATGTTTTAGTCCTTGACTTGAAAAAAATTTGTTTCATCCAATAAAAAAAAAGAAGCAAAAAATTGTATTGGAGTTGGGTTATACCCATAAAGTGCATTTGGCCTTATTTCGTATCCAAATAAGCCCAACAAAACATTTCGGACTTATAAACGAGCGCGGCTATTCGAGCATTAATTTTTGGCTTAACGGGCCTTATTGGCCCCGTTTAAGTCCCGTTTAACATTTTTTTAAAGGTCCAAATGATTTTAATAAGTCCGAAAGCCATTAACTGAGCTCAAGTGGGTGGATGTGGGTAGGTTGGGTAATGGGAGTAGTGTTGGTGCTGTTTATCTTAAAATAAGCTCGGTGAGCTATTGAAGCCTATTTCGATGCATATTTTGGGCTTACAGGCCCAATAACTCAACCCGAATAGAACCTTAAGGGTTCCTTAGGCATTTTAGCTTATTCTTTGTCCTAATAAAGCCCTACCATTCTGTTATTTTCATTTAGCTTATCCTAATCAGCTAATAAAGCTAAAAAGCGTTTCTATTGTGCCGGCTTGGGCCCGTTAGAGGGTTTAAAGGTTTTGAGTTTGTTTATCTTTGGTCCAATACCCCTTTCTAGGATTATAGAAAGCTATAAGTCGTTTTAGAAAGCTGAAAGATAACTCGTGAGAGCATAATTTAGCTTATTTCGAGCTTATGTGGCCTACTTTAATGCTTTATGAAGGCAAGTTTGGAGGGTAGTGCTGGCCCAATAACTTTAGTCCGAAAACACCAAGGGGTCCATGATGAGTTCGATAAGCCCTTTTGACCTCTTAATAAGCTCATAGGACTCATGATAAGCTCGTTGAGCTTATTGGTGAGGTGGAATGCACTAACGGCCCCACTATTGTGTCATGTTGGGGCTCGCAGAAACCGCTGAGGGTCCTAGAGGGTTCCGGTCTTGGCTCTTTTAAAGTTGCCACTACTTATCTTAAGCTCATAGTATTCTTATATCCGCTTAAGTCACATAATTAAGCCGTCCTCAGCTTATGGTGGCTTATGGTCAAAGGACACTAGGGGCCGGCTAACAAGGAAACCACATCAAAATCCCTTGAAATCTTCTTAGTACCTCTTAAATGTACATGTACATCTTGTGTTTAATTAAGACTAGTACCTATGGTCTCCTAATGACAAATTACCCAATGGTTAATACCCATTTCTTGCCTTTGACTCTCCTAGCCACGGTTAACAAGGGAAGAGAACACACTAGCTATAAGATTTCATGTATCTTAACAAATCTTGTACCAAAAATCCCCTAATTAAAACTTGTACTTAGTGGTTTAGCTAATACAAGGTGCAACTAACTAAAAACCACAAAACCACACTTAAGAGGGCACGGTTTGGTTCGTGTAGGGCTAGGAAGTGAGTAACTAGTTAATTGTCTATAAATACACACTCAAAAGCTCACTTGATACATTTTCAAGACTCTTAAACTCTCTTAAAGCTAAAACAACCTCTTTACCTCTAAATCACTCGTCATTCGTTAAAACAAACCCAACAAGAACCACATTACTATTTCACAAACACAAGGGACTTAAGTACGACTTACAAAGGTCCTAGCTTTCCTTGGTGGTGAGTTGGGACGTCGACCCGACACTTATACACCCAAACGTGTATGATTACAAGCTCTAAGGTTTATTTCCCAAACCCCTTAGCCCGTGTCTCCTCTTAGCAACCTTAGATTCGTTCTTAAAGATCTCTTGTGTTTGTGAAATAGTAATGTGGTTCTTGTTGGGTTTGGTTTAACGAATGACGAGTGATTTAGAGGTAAAGAGATGGTTTTAGCTTTGAGAGAGTTTAAGTGTTGGTGAAAATGTATTATGTGAGTTAGGGAGTGATATTTATAGATAAATAGAACTAGTTAGCTTTCCTAGTTCCTCAAACAACCAAACCGAGCCCTATTGTGTGGTTTCGTGGTTTTTAGTTAGTCACACATAGTATTTAGCTAAACCACTCAAGTACATGTATTAATTAGTTAGTTGATGTACAAGATTTGCTAGATTAGGGAAATCTTATGACTTGGTGAGTTGTTTCCTTGCTAACCGCGACTAAGAAAGAGCAAGGGAAGCAAAAGGGGTATTAACCATTGGGTAAGGGACTAGGAGGAGACCATTAGGACATGTCTTAATGACTTAGGAGATGTACATGTACCCTTAAGTATCATTAGTTTGATTTGCTAGCTAGAAATCCACATGGGACGATTTGTTTATGGTTCTCTTGTTAAATTTCGGAAAATCCAATGATATCAACACAAGATTTTGTTTAACTTCGTGTCTAGGCGTTTAATACGGGTATTGGTTTGAGTCTAGGCAAGTCTAGGTATTTCCGGGGTGCGTCCAAATGTATTTTATCGCGAAACGTAACCTTTTTACGTGACCAATAAAAATAAAATACGCGAAGTACGTAATTATCTTCTTAATAATTATTTCTTACTTTAACCTATAACAGTATCATACAAACTATACTCCTAAGTAATTAAATATTACTGGTTGATGTAAGAACCTTAAAATTTATTCATTCTAGATGACAGTCTTACATTCACACTGATTATTTTTAGTCAATGGACGATTTATCTTAAAAGTAAGTATTAAAAGTAAACGTGTATCGGACAAAAATAAATAGTGATCATTAATAGAGTCGTACAAAGACATGAAAAATGAGAAATGTTACATTCACCAAGCCACTACTATAATTACACCTAACTAACACTACTAGGAAAGATCACCAAGATCCAACTATACTTACAACAATCACCAAGATCTAACAACTACACAACGTTTACAAGATTTACAAATGATCTACAATGTTAGTGATATGGATGCAATAAGGCTTGCAACAGCCACGACAATAGACGCGTAATACTTCTTCACTTCGATGGTAATGAATATTCTTCTCTTGCACTTGACAGGATTTCAGCTTTGGATCACTTGAAAACAAAACTTTGGTGTAGTAAATGATCAAAGATTTTAATGAGTATATGTTGGCGTGTTTTTTATCATAAAAGAATCGAGTGCAAAAGGTGAGAAAATATTGGGGGAATCTAGTCCAGTATTTATAAGTACATTCAAGAGGTAATCGTCTACTTATTGGGTGCGGTGCCCCTTACAAAGAATAATGGGGCCGCCTGTGTCATTTAGAGGAGCCCCGCCTCTAAGACTAGGCGCTCCCCAGTTTGGTCCTTTAGTGTAGGGGGGTATCTTCTGGAACTTTTTCTCTACCTATGTTTTTCTAGCCGTTTTAGGTCCGAAAATTTGAATTTCAAAATGTTTATTTTGAATAAAACATTTCTTTTAATTATAGAAAATGTTTTTTAATGTTTATAAAAATGTTTACAATATTTTATAAAAATGTGAGGTTGAATAAAAATTTCCTTTGATCATAAAATGCATTAAGCATTTATTTATTCATACATTTAAGTGATATAATTTTCGAAATGAAAATTTACTACTAATTACTTGTTTACGTTTAATTTTACATTGAACGTTTTTATATTTTGTGATTATCAAAACGTAAAGATATGAAAAATATTAATAATGTTTTTAGGCATTATTTCTATCAATATAATGGTTCTTTTTCTGCCCGAAAGATCGAAAATATCAAAATGGGCAAAGGTCGAACCGAGCTACGGTTTCGGGGTATTGGAAGGCTACTGGAAAAGACAAGACGATTAAGACGAGTAGAGGGGAGTAATGTGATTGGGAAGAAGAAGACACCTGTGTTTTATACAGGTCGTGATCCGAAAGGAGAGAGGACTCATTGGGTGATCCATGAGTATTGTGCTACCGAGAAGGAACCCTGAACAGATTTATAAAACAATCAATAACAAAATCTTAAATTTTTATTCAGGAACAACAATCTCTCAAATACAATATGTTGATCTTAATCAACAACACATAATCAAATCAAAGTTACCCTAGCTACTATGTTGTAACTCTATTATCTATTTGATAATAGTCTTTACAATATAACAAAAGATCAAGGTTGAATAAAAAATCAACCAAGACTGAAATCAAGAACAAAGTGATCAATCTAAAGAAAGAGAGAGAAGCAGTATTTAGGGATTAGGGTTATGACTTTTTAGTCATAACTCTTCTTCTTATATAGCCAGCTAGGGAATCAACTCTTGGCAGCTTTGTGTTTTTGAGTTTTTTCATTAGAGAAAAGTAAAAGAAAGTAAAGTAAACACTTTCCTCCTAAAATTGGGAGGAAACACTTTACTTTAATAATCATCAAAATAACACTAAGTTTCCTTCCATTTCCTTTTCTTTTCTTTCTTAAGTACTACTTGAGAACACAACCTCTTCTGGTTTATTTTCATTTTCTTTCATTTTCTTAACTTTAACTCGAGAACACAGTTTAGTCCCTTAACTTTTCATTACTTGCAAAGCTAAACTACAAATATAAAAATGATAACATTAGTCCCTGTAGTTTAGTTTGAGAATAAGATTATTCTCAACACCCTCCCTTAATCTTATTCTCAAACATATCAATTAAATTCAACTTGGAACACAACAAATTATGATGTTTAATGTCCAATCCCTTAGTTAGAATATCTGCAATTTGATTTGCAGTATCTATTTCCTCACTTTTAATTACCGCAACAAGAATTTTTTCTCTTACAAAATGTAAGTCAATTTCCAAATGTTTAGTTCTTTCATGGAAAATGGGATTGACAGCAATCTTAATTGCTGAGTTATTATCACAAAATACTTTAACTAGCAGTAGATTACTACAATCTAAATCTTTTAAAATTTTCAAAACTCAAATAACTTCAGAATTCACATAAGCTAAGGCTCTATACTCAGCTTATGTGGAAGATTTACAGATAGTATTTTGCTTCTTACTTTTCTAGAAAAAGAGGGAATACAAAAACCAGTGACACACCTTCTTGTATCAATAAATCTTGCCCAATCTGCATCTGTGTATGCTTTTAAAACAGTACCAGATGCAGGATTCTTAATCACAATTATACCTTTACCTGGAGAGCCTTTTAAGTACCTGATAACTTTTAACGCAGTTTTCAAGTGACTTTTAAGAGGGCAATGCCTAAACTGACTAAGACATGAAACTGTATAAGCAATATCAGGTCTGGTAGTAGTCAAGTATATTAGTTTACCAATCAACTTTTGGTAATTAGTAAAATTTTCAAGTAAAGGATCATCATCCTTAGGTTCACTAGACAAAGAAATATTAGGCTGCATATGTATGTATGAAGGTTTACTT
>BQNB010093073.1:6168-26458 GCA_026074375.1 Tanacetum coccineum
TCGGATATGCGGTTATAGTTACTTCTTATCCTTCTTATTTTAAGAAAACTTCTCATTTGATCCTGACTATATATATATATATATTATCGTACCCGAACATTGCCTGACCTCAACACGTTTGTTCAACAAAATGGTAATTCTCAGCAATGCACACCATAGATCCTTACAATGTAATCATCATAATACCGAAATGCATATAAATGCAGTCAAAAACACTTACTGAATCATGTATTAAGTACTTATCACATCAATACCTACAAAATTAAACCCAAATAACATCTTTCATTTTACACTCACAAATCATAATCAAATCTACTTTTGAAAATCTCACTGATGCATTCATTTGCTGAATTATTCTGTTAACAAGCCAAAGCAAAACACAAATTCAGTCTACATTATTCAGTAAGCTAAATTATCATCATCATGTACACGATGACATAAATTACCTAAGGGATAATTTCATCTATATCCTTCAAAAACTTTTAAATCACATCAATATCATTGTAAAAATAATAATTACGTCAATGTCCTTTTAAAACTTAGAATTACTCAAATATATCTAAATAATAAATATAATCTAAATTAAATGATTTTAAACTTGTGAAATATTATCTAAATACTAGTTAGGGCGTGTTTGGTATGGTACTTTAGAATGAGTTTTGTGTTGAAAAGACATTTAATATTTGTTTTGTTTATTCTTTTGACATTGGGAATGGATGTCAGAATTAAAAAGTGATAGTAGACTATATATGTTGGTTTTGAGTGGGTTTATGTACTTTTGGGGGCCACATTCATTTTACTCTCTCTAATAATGTGGACCCCTTTATATTTTTTGATAATTTTTTTTGCTATTTTACTATTTAAATAATATATTTTATTTAAATATTATTATAAAATATATTTAAATAAATATAATTTCTCTCTCCTATACTTATCTCAAATCTAAATCCTATATCAAATCCAAATCCGAATCCAACCCCGGTTATAAACCAAACGGAACCTTAAGGATTTCTTTTACTGTTTTACCCTTTAACCTCAATTAAACAAAAAGAAAGCCACTATACTTTTATCTGATTGTTTTCTTACGTTTTTGTCTTCTTCTACCTTTTTACTGCACCTTATTGAATTGAACCACCATTCTAAATTAGTCTGCAATTCTCCAAAACAATATTTAGCGATATTAAATCAAAACAATAACCTTGTTACTGTTTAGGCATGACATGATAGTTAAAATTGCTTTAAACAATAACCGTGCAATATTAAATTCAATAAAATTTTCTAATCTAGTAAATGATTGCGAGTGTTTGACTATATGAATAGATACGTTAACAATCTGTATTTGAGTGTGTTGGGCTACTTTATTTGTGTTGGTAGCGATTTTCGTTAATATTTATAACCAATTTACTTATGCCGATTGAAAAAGTTCAATAATGCTTTTGAGAAACACTAAATTATAATTAAACTCAAATAAAAAATACCTGATCAACTGACAGATTGCTATTTTAGTATTAATACGATGAGGGGCCGCCTAATGAAGAAGAAAAAAAAACGTAAGGAAAAAGAACATGTAAATCAGATTAAGTTAGGACTTTAGGGTAAATTGGTAATAGGTCCTTTATAAACTATTTTTCAATTTTAAAATCATTTAATAAAGATTAAATTATTTATTTGGATATATTTGAGTATTTATAAGTTTTGAAAGAATATTGATGTAATTAGAAAATTTGTAAGGATATTGATGAATTAAATACATAATTACATATGCAATAATAATTTAAAGTTAATTTTATTGGATTTAAGCTTATTATGTATTTTACTGCTCAAATTTTTAGTGACTGTTTGTATTAGCTTGTGATTATAAGCTAATAAGCGTTTCAATGGATATATGCTAGTAAAATAACTAAAAAGTCAAATAAGTCCAAGTCTCTTAATATGCTTATTTGAACTCTTAAAAGACCTTATTTTTGCTGAAGATTTGATAATAAGAAGATTAAACTAATTCAAGCATCATAAATTACCAAGAACAAAATTTATGCCGATAAGCATATAGTCATTCAACTCAAGAAATCCTAAGACAAATCTGATAACCAGATACAATAACAATGGAAAGAAGCAAAATTTCACGCAATTAGCGCGAAAGTACAATTGTGGGTCAAAAGACACTGATCTTATTCTATTCTATGAAAGAAATGAAAGATGTATTCAAACTACATGATATTCGCTTTCTTCATATGATTTTCACGGTATATATCCAGTAGACACTCTCGCTTACCACATTTAGGACATTTTGGGCTAGTTTCTTTGACCCGAACATGCAAGTAGCATTTGCGACAGCTAATGCGTATAAAAGAATCAAACTTAGATTCAGTTGTTGAATCTTTGTTTGTTTTTTGTTGTTATGATGACACATCACCTTGGTACTCGCTCTTTATGTTGCTAACAGGAAGAAATTGATGAAAAGTCAAATCTTGACGAGAAGAACACTTCTTCAGAGTTGGAGCCAAATTGATATGGACATTGCTTCTTAATCTCGCCAACGAGACCTTTTCAATCTACAAAAAGAATAAAAGAGTCATTAATTTGTTAGAAGAACAAATTATGTCTAAAGCCCATAAAAATAATTATATTAGATGCCTACTAATCTCTATCTCTACTACCTTATAATGCATTTAGCACATTTCTAAATAAAGAAGTCTTAAAAAATTAAGTAAAAAACATTTCCTTAATAGGAAAGTAACAAAGTAACATTTCTTTAAAATATTAAGACCAAAAATTAGTCAATGTTGTAACATCTTGGAAAATAATAAAATGTAACATCTTGAAAAAATAATGTCTTTTAATTCTAAAATGTAACATTCACCAAACTATAACGGCTAATACAATAATGCTAGAGACTGGATACTATGCTAAAATAAAATAAAAAACGTAAACCACTGTCTATAAAAGCCATGGCATCAACCCTTGTAAATTTTAAGTGTCTTCCTTAGTACTCCCTCCGTCCCAAAATTATTGTCTCCCGACAAATAACACACAGTTTAAGAAAAATGCATTTATTACTGCTTTATATTTCTTACTTTTTGGCAGAATGACAGTTTTACCCTTAGCTAATTAATTAAAGTCTTCTTTAAAGTTTGTAATAATAATTTGACACAAGGGTAATATAGTAAACTTAATCAAACTTGCATATCTATTTTTAGTAATGGACAATTAAATTGGGACATCCCAAAAAGGAAACGTGGACAATAAAAATGGGGCGGATGGAGTAATAAATGCCTTTTAATTATAGCGAAAAGAAAAAGTCTTTATAAATACCAAGTGTTTTGTTTTTGCTGTCAAACATGCAGGTGCTCATATAAGTTTCTGATGGTGAATAATATTATATGTCTTGTTTTTGCTGGTCGTTGACAACACAAATTAATCGAAAAGCTGGTTGCGCTGATGGTGATGATGTATGCCAATCTATTGGTACTATTTTTTACATGTTCCATGTTAATTTTCTAATTCTCTTTCAATTCATTCATATATATTATAATGTTGAACAAACATATGTATACGTATAAAAGCAACCAACTATTCATGATTTATTGCTTTATTTTATATTGTTAAAGTTCTTACAATATTTGCGCTGTCAAACATGCAGATGCTCATATAAGGTCGCATGTTTATAATTTTATTCAAAAGCTTGCACAAATGTTGCGACCTGCAACAATCACCATCTTAAAGGAGAACTAATAGCAATTGCAATGTGTCGTGCAACTTCTTGCATTTGTTGTATGTGCCATAAATCATTTGTTGTGGCTAATTTGTACTGAATTTGAGGATGTTTAGTAGAGAAATTTGTGCTTATTTATGCTTGTTTTTAGCAGAATTTAACAAAATGCATTGTCCGAATTATTGTAGCTATGTTTGGCGATTTTATGCAAGAAAGTTTTCGGTGTATTGCATAATTTTTGGCACTATTTTGTGTAATATTCGAGACTGTATTTTATATTTTGTGTTGTTACATTTATCATTTAAGAAACAATAAGTGAGTATCTCTTAACTCCATAATATTATCATCATTCATCACCGAAAGACATAATCATATGCATTACTCGCATAAAAATTTATTTACAAGGTACCCGCCGCCGCAACACGTGGGTACCCTGCTATAAATATATATCATTTGCTCACCATGAAATTTAGTTACCGGGTACCCGCCACCGCATTGCGCGGGTACCCGGCTAGTTAATTAGTACTGATTAGAAAGAAATGTGGCAATCAACATAAGAATATCTCTACTACTTTATAAAGCATTTAGCCCATTCTAATTTTAGAAGTCTTAAAATTTTTAAGTAAAAAACATTTCTTCTTTAGGAAATATTTATGTTACATATGCAAAAAAGTTAATACACAATGAATAGAATTATAACATATGCTTATTAAATGAAATTAATACATACAAATGAATAAAATTGTAACAACTTGTTTTAATCAATGTGAATTAATAGCCCAATTAAAAAACTGTAACAGCCCCATTTAAAAAAAACTATAACATCTCACTAATATTAATAGCCCAATACAAAAAAATATTGTAAACTAAATTCATATATAAAGTGAATAAAACACACTTGTAAATTCATCCCATCTCAACCACTCCCGACCATCCGACTACAGCACACACCGGCCCACCACCACCCACGAGCCGAATATCACCATCCTACTACCATACACGTTTTTTTGAGGTACCTATGACTTTTGAGGTATTTATCGAGTTCTTTTAATTGATTTATGACTGTTATCAAGTTTAAAAGGTTTTAATTTATAGACTTCTAGATTTTGCTTGTATATATGAGTTTCTATAAACTTTTTTGGCGTTTTTTCTTACAGCCATCACCGCTGTCTCGCCAGAAAAAGTTTCCGCCGCTGTCTTGCCGGGAAAATTTATGATAGCCAAGAATTACATCTACTCTACAACTCATTACACACAATAGCAACATACTTCACACTACTTGCTATTATTTTAAACAATCATAAAAACTTAATTAAATTACCTTCTACCAAACATAGCAGCCCCACTATACGCAATAATTTGGTAACAAACTGAAAGTTATAAATGTGCTTTCACCCTACCAAATTGAATTAGAGAAAAAAAACAACTATTTTGTTATTACCTCAATATACCAAAGCACACAATAGATCAAATCTAACTATATATTAAAATTTAAACCCTTGTGGTTAAAGTTGTTCTTCCTCTTGAATACTCGGTATCCCCGATCTATCTTTTGGTTATTGGTGTAATGTGTGTGAGTTTTGCAGAAGCTATGGGAGTGATTGTCTTTGGTAAGAGTTTATTCCGGAGGATACGATGTAGAGAAAAAAAGAATCAGGGTTTGATCTGGTTGAATTTAAGCTTTTGTGTTGTTGGGCTAGAAATAATTGGTATGGGTTACATTATAATTTTTTAGGCTTTAATAGTTAGTTGCACATTTGTAAACTCAAATAGTTGGTTACTAGTTTTTATGCAAAATTATATTTATTTGTAGTGGCGTCTACCTTTAATTTATGTTTCAAACATGCTACTTGTGTTACTCTCCTTAATCGTACCTATTGTTTATTTTGATACGAAATAGTTTGTATTACTATTGTTATTTTAATTAAAAGTTGTCATTCGTTCGTAAAGTTATTTGTAGAAAAAACGTATAAATGAAACACACTTTATCGCCACAAAATTAGTCATTGGGTACTCGCCGCCGCATTGCGCGGGTACCCTGCTAGTATACATTAATGAATAGTAACAAAGAGTAGCATAGTCTTGATACCTTGGGACGCAATCGTTTTCTTTCTTGATCAATGGTAGCATCGATCACCAACTGACCCTTGGCAGGGTTGACCTCTTGACTCTCACTGACATGTTTTGAGTTCAAGTCACCAATTATCCGAGAGTTTGTCATGATTTTTTCATCTCCTAGAGGATGGTCCTCAAGTTTTACACCTTTGCTTAATTCTTGTTTGCGCCTAAATCAATGGAAGAATTAAGACACCATTGTTAGATTATCGCTTATGCAAGTAAATATGCATACATAAGAATACAACTTAATTATGAAGTTAATTCTTTCCACAAAGCAACTAACAACTACACATAACAAACTTTTTAACCACAAATAGCCAAGTGTTGGATATTAAATGAAAAAGTTGCCTATAGCAATATGACATATATTGTTTTCCAATGTTAACATTTGTTAATTTACATAAAATTTTGTTGGAAATTGTTTCTAGTGTATTCCTAAATGTAAGTTAAGATCATAGGGGAGTCATGAAAACATTATGCATGATAAAGTATCCTTACTTGCTCATTTTGACAAATGGGTATGTTTAGCGAAAGTATTCTTAAGGAAATGTAGCAATAGCAGTTTGTAGTAAACAGTAGAGGTTAGCAATAGTAATAATCAGTAAGCAAGCAATAAGCAGTGTGCGATAAGTAGTAAGCGGTAAGCAGTAAGCGATAAGCAGTAAGCGGTAAGCGGTAAGCTGTAGATGTATCAAATCACTTAACAAAAGAACATAAGATAAGCTAGAGAGAGAAATGAGGGTTGTAACACTTTAGAGAGAGAAAGAAGGAAAATGTATTATGAGTGAAATGAAATAACCAACCCTCTCCAAGGTGTGGAGAGGGGTATTTATACCAATACATGGCCGGTCAACATAAGGGTGTCTTATGTTGACTCGGTTAGCTTGGTAAGTTTCCAAATATTATGCTACGAGTTATTCTATGATATATTGGAAGTGATCGAGTCTTTTCTTAATTTCTAACAATCTCCACCTAAAGGAGGTCACTCTAATTTACAAAAACTTAAGCTTAGCATTCTATGAATGTCTTCAATCTTTGCTCGTAGTCTTGAATACTTGATCTTTATCTTGTAAATGTGAGGTAGTGATCTTTATACTTTTAGGCTTTAGCTTGTTTCTTTATCTTGACTTGTATGTGATCTTGAGCTTCTTGAGATCATCCACCAAAAATAATCTCTTTTTGCCATCTTGTAATCTTTGCCTTTTTGTGATCTTGTGATTTTTGGACCGACATACTCATACCTTTCTTTGTATTGAAAGCTTGTATATTCATCTTTCTTGAAATTATTTAACTTTAATACTTCGTCACTTCAAGGAAGACGTGTGGTATCAGAGTAGCGAAAGTCTTTTGAAAACATGTACTTGAGCTTTCATAATGTCATTACATATGTCAAACGGGTATGAGCATGTGGCATTGACTTTGACTCATCGGGACTGAGGCTTCACCACCATAGGATTGATCTGCAAATAAACAGTTAGCAATAAAGCTTGTGGTCGAATATGGTTTTGTTATTCGACCATGTTTGGTTAGATCAACCTTCAGTGTAGTGAGTACTGACCTGTGATCAGGTAGATTTATCTTTAAAGATGAATCTCCTTGACAAAATTTCAAGCTTGTAGGTTGAATGACAATTGGGGTGTTATCTCCTTCGAACTTAATCTCTAACTAAAGTTATGAGAGTAAGAAAACAAACAACTTAACTAGAACTGAAGCTTCAGCTTCAGCAGTTTTGTTCTGTTTGTTTGAGAGATAAATGAACTCTTCAATGTGTTTCACATTAATTGGAAGAGATAGCATTTACTCTCAATATCCCTTTCCTTTTATAGGCAAAGGAATTAGGGTTTACAAGTTAACCTAGTACGCGTGTCACGCATTCATCGAGTGGTTGATGACGGGTAAAGTGCAATGGAACACAACGGTATAAACACAAATGCGGAAGCAAAACATTCGTTTGACAGCACTTACCCAAACCCGTATGAACCTATGAGGAAGTAAACAAATAAGGCAAACTAAAAGCAACTCTAACCAGCCCCCAAACAATATCAAATCAACCAAATCAGCAGGTATTAAAGATAATCAAACACACACCAAGAACACCAAGCTTTTAGCGTGGAAAACCCCAAAGTGGGTAAAAACCACGGGACACCTAGTGCCGCTTAAATCCACTATCAAGCAAGAGAGGTACACAAAGTCTTCTCTAGATAACACTAGAGGCATACAACAATCATCATAATCTTGGAATCAATATCAAGATATATGGCAACAAACAAAGAACAAGAAAGGAAGAAATATCACCAAACAACTTGCAATCTGCCCGGGTAAGAAACAGAACTTCCAGGCCTCAAAATCAAGATCCCAACGGTCAAAACCTTCCTTTATATGCAAGGAAGCTTCAGTCCAAAAATCGTGACGATCCGACGGTGCAAACTCCGGGGATCGACGAAACACTGCTGCTGGGTTTTGGGTGATAAGAACTCCGAAAATCTTCTTCTTTTTTTCTTTTCTTACTCTCTTCTCTCTTGTTTTTCACACACTTTATAATGAGCATAAGGATGCCCTAAATAAGGACTAAATGGACCCAAGATGGGCCCCAATGTGTTGGGCTCTTAATCCTCATGGACTAAGAAAATACCCAACACTAATATGCATCGAGAATTGACCCATTAGTAATTAATCCTCGCCATCCCCGAACGAGCCAACAATCTTCAACTTTTCTCCCTTTAATGCAATCACCATCGTCAACATATCGGATAGGCATTATCAATCCGTAATGAACCTTATTAAAGTTTCAAACATACCATCTTCAATGGCATCTCTAATCCAAAGTACCGATATCAATATGTATAGTTTCTTTAAATGAAACATCGAATTCTTAGCAAGGTGAATAGTACTTTGATTGTCACAAAGAACCGCATAGCGTTGTTGCTTGAAACCAAGTTCTTGCAAAAACCTTTTCAACCACAATAGTTCTTTGCACGCTTCCGTTGCTGCCACATACTCAGCCTCTGTTGTAGACAAGGCCACACACTTTTGCAATCTTGATTGCCATGAAACAGCTCCCCCTGCAAAGGTCATCAAATATCCAGAAGTGAACTTCATGTTGTCCTTATTTCCAGCCAAATATGAGTCAGTGTAACCAAACAACATGGGTTTAACCCATTTTCAAATAGTGATACCCAATTTGGAAGTTACCTCGCAATATCAATATCCAATTAAACAGCTTCCCATGCCGTCTTACCAGGATTTGACAGGAACCGACTGACAACACCAACCGCATGAGCTAAATCCGGCCTTGTACACACCATAGCATACATTAAGCTACCAACCGCTGAGGCATATGGAACTCTATCCATCTTTTCAATATTCTATCTAGAAGAAGACAATTCCTAATCATAAGCTAAAAGTTTAGGAAATTAAATGGAGACTAACCACTTTAGCATTATCCAATGTGAACCTGGCGCACACCTACTCAATGTATTGCTCTTGTGAAATATGCAAGCTTCTTGCACCCTCTATCGCGGAAAATCCGAATGCCAAGGGATTTAGTTATTGCTAGCCACCAAGTCTTACATAGCAAGGATTTGCTCAAATCATGCTTCAATTGGGCAATTCTTCAAAGTTCTTGCCAACAATCAGCAATATCGACAACAAATAGCAATAAGATGATGATAGTCATCATCACCAAACCTCTAAAAGAAAACGACAATGATCAGAAAAAAGTCTTTCGAAGCCTTGCTCCAAACCGACTCAAACTTTCTTGGTACTACTATCTCGGATCATGCTTCAAACCCATACAAACTCTTCTGAAGTCACACACGAAACTTCCTTCCCCTTCCCCTGAACCCTTACAGTTTGTTCCATATAGATTTTCTATTATCCAGATCACCATGAAGGAAAGCCTGTCTTGAACATCCATTTGCTCCACCTCAAGATAGATGCTAGCGTCAAACTAATAACAACCTTGAATAATCCCATCTTCACGAAAAAACCCCCTGGGGAAAGGAGAAAATCACATCAAAATCAATAACCTTTCTTCTGCTGAAACCTTTTAACCCACTCAATCTGGCCTTGTACCTCTCTAGGAGTATACTCATAATCTTCAATTAGTAAACCCATTTGTTTTTCAAAGCTCTCTGCCCTTAAGGCAACTTCGTCAACTCAAAGGTATGTGTGTTCTCATTACGGATTTCATCTCATCTTGCATGGGCATCAATACCATTCTTTCTTGTGTTTCATCTTCCATAGCATCTCAAACACTCGGTCTCGTCCCCCAACAGTGAGTAAAACATACACATATGCATAATAGCATGTGGAAGGATGATGAACTCTATGTGGACCGGTCCTAAGCGGACAACAGGTAGCAATAGGCACATGGCAACTCAGGATGACCTCTTCATCTAGGTTAGGTTGCTCTTGTAGCCTCACCATCAACACACCATGGTTTCTTTTCAATCATTATTGTCTCAATCATTCTGAAATAACCGTTCTCCAAACTGATGCCACAAAATGATAAAATAGTAGGAACCGGATCTTAAGTCAATAGGATCAACATTATGTTGAGAATGGTCTCCTTCTATAGTCATCTCAACACATCAAAGTTTGATCTTCATCAAACTCTACATCTCGGCTGCGAACAAGTTTTTTTTGTACTGGGTCATACAACCTGTACCCAAGTTCATCTTGACCATACCCGAGGAACACACATGGCTTATTCTTCACATCAAGCTTTGATCTCTCATCTTTGGGAATATGCACAGAAGCCTTACATCCAAAGACACTAAAATGATGGTAAGGAAACATCTTTGCCGCTCCAAAACCTGTCAGGAACATCAAACGCAAAGGAACACAAGGGGTTAAATTAATTAACAAATCACCGCCGTATACAAAGCCACACCCAAAAAGTAAGCATGCAACCCTGCAAGTGAAAGCAGAACAATCGTCTCTCTTAACCAAGGTTCTATTCATCCGCTCTGCCAAGCCATTCAATTGCGGTGTCTTCGGTGGAGTCTTTTGATGCTGAATTCTATGCTCTCTATAATACGCGTCAAAGGGGCCAATGTATTCACCTCCATTATCACTTCGAATACATTTAAGTTTCTTCCCTGTCTGCCTCTCACTAAAGCAGTGAAACTGCTTAAAACACATCAATACTTGATCTTATCGTCTTCAAGGTGTATACCCAAACCTTCCTTTGTAATGATCACGATGAAAAGTGACAAAAAACGAACACCCCCAAGTTTCTTAGTCTTCATGGAGACCAAAAACATCGGAATGTACCAATCAAGTATGTATCTCCGTCCTAAAAGGCAAAGGACGACTTCTTAAAAAGCCACGTCTAGTCTGCTTTTCCTGCCAAATCAGTGCGAGCCACTTCATAGGTTAATATCAAGCACACCGGAAACACATTCTCTTAGAAAGAAATAGACAATCCCCTTTTCCACTCATGGTTGACCAAGTCTCTTATGCCATAACTCGGATCCCATAACATCATTGTCTATAGCATAAGGAACAATGCACTTTAGATCATCCTGAGTCAAGTATAACTTAAGATTCCCTTTCCCTCTTGCACAATCAATGATCCGAGAGTCACTTTCCATAACCATAAACCAGAACAGTTTTGGTAACAACCAGCATCCATCATAAACCTGTTGATGTATAATATAGAGTCTCATCATCCCGGGACAGTGTTTCACATATGCAAAACCAATTCCATCCATTGTCGAAACTTTAAACAAATATCACCAAATACCAGCATCCTAGATAGCCCCTGTAGTAACCCATCAAAGACACACCGAAATCGACCTGGTGTGTAAGATGAAAAATATTCTTTTCGTGTTGCAACATGACATGTAGCACCACTATCAAGAATCCAACTCGAATCATCAAGAGTAAGGTTAACCATATCATAATCTGAACAAACAAAGAACTCATCTGTGAGGTATTTACATTAGAACTGTCATCACATCATGCAGCTTTCCTTGTGCTTGTTCTTCTGATTATTGTAGTTTTTCTTCTTGTTCTCCTTTTTCAACTCCTACAGAACTTCATTGTGTGTCCTTTCTTGTGGCAGTGATAACATTCAACATCAGCAAATTTTCCTTTGCTAGAACTGCTACGATGATTACCTCTGTTACTCGGGCCTCTACTTTTACTTCTCCTCTGCCTTTCTGTGACCAAGACATCTGAATGTGAAGAGGAACCTTGTGACTTTCTTCTCATCTCTTCATTCAAAATATTACCTTTAGCCAATTTCATGGTGATAACACCATCTGGTGCAGAGTTGGACAAGGTTGTCCTAAAAGTTTCCCAAGTATCCGGTAAAGTACCAAGAAGCCACAAGCCTTGAATCTCATCTCAAACTTGATACCCCTACCTGCAAGCTAATTAATAATACCCTGAAACACAATTAAGGTGATTCGGTAACAGGGACCCATTCATAAACTTTAATCTCAATCATTTGCTTTGATTAAGAACCACTTGGTTGTTTCCAGATTTTTTTTATTTATTGACATAAAAATGATCAAGTATGTTCCGAAAGAGTACGAGCATGCGTCTCCACACAAATAAGGTTCAAAACATAATCATCAACCACTGCCTAATAAAACCACAAACCTGTCAAGCAAAATAAGTCCATTTCTGCATCTGTTTGTTCTCAGGTGTCCCAGACAAAAAACAGGGCAATTAGTTAAGTCTTTCCACATAAAAGAAATCTTCCATCTTCCCTTTCCAAACTGATAATTAGATAACCATGTCAAATTAACCATCCTACTTGTATTGACTTCCATCCGTTCAAAACAGTAAGTCCCCCAAACCAGAACCCTACAGCTCTGATACCAATTTGACGGGTAAAGTGCAATGGGTCACAACGGTATAAACACAAATGTGAAAGCAAAACCTTCGTTTGACAGCACTTACCTAAACCCGTATGAACCTATGAGGAAGTAAACAAATAAGGCAACTAAAAGCGCACTCTAACCACCCCCAAACAATATCAAATCAACCAAATCAGCAGGTATTAAAGATAATCAAACACATACCAAGAACACCAAGCTTTTAGCATGGAAAACCCGAAAGTGGGTAAAAAACCACGGGACACCTAGTGCCGCTTAAATCCACTATCAAGCAAGAGAGGTACATAAAGTCTTCTCTAGATAACACTAATCATACAACAATCATCATAATCTTGTAATCAATAATCAAGAGTATATGGCAACAAAGCCAAAGAACAAGAAAGGAAGTAAATATCACGCAAACAACTTGCAATCTGCCCGGGTAAGAAACAAAACTTCCAGGCCTCAAAATCAAGATCCCAATGGTCAAAACCTTCCTTTATATGTAAGGAGGCTTCAATCCAAAAATTGTGACGATCCGACGGTGCAAACTCCGGGGATCGACGAAACAATTCTGCTGGGTTTTGGGTGATAAGAACTCCAAAAATCTTCTACTTTTTTTTTTATACTTACTCTCTTCACTCTTGATATATCACACACCTTATATAATGAGCCATAAGGATGCCTACATAAGACAAAAGGGACCAAGACGGGCCCATGTGTTTGAGCACTTAAATGCCTCATTGGACTAAGAAAATACCCAACACAATATGCATCGAGAAATGACCCATTAGTAATTAATCCCGAATGTCACCACTCCCTAAACAATCTTATCAAAAACCACAAAGTTAACCCATACAGATGCAGTTTCCGCATACATATACATTACCAATTCAAAACACAAAATTAGTTTCAATATACACGTACATTAGCTACATGCCTTACTACACAGACAACTTATAAGTACCAAAAAACCTCACTTATCTTTCTATTTTTGCTAAGCTTCGCCTTTTATATACAAAAAAGAAACGTAATTTTTCATTCTTTTTTTGCAGCTTATTACATATTTCCTAAAGTGGCTAAGTTTAAGTACTTTTAGCAAGTGGGTAGTTTGAATTTTATGACAATGTGTTTGAATTGAAGCTAAATGGTGGAATGTTTAGTGAATGTTCAGGATCCCAACATAACCAATCCATGCTATAGGCCACAAAAGGTTAACTGTTTCCTTTTAAGCTAATTATAGTTGGTTTTCTCCTTTGACCCGTTATATAAAAAATCAACCCGCCCACTGAATTTTTCGAAGTCATGTGAAAACAAACAAAACCGAACCAATATAATAGAAAGAGTCCTAACCTATTTTTAAGACAATGAAAGGAAGCCCGCATCAGCCAAAACTTAGGACCCTCCAGACTCCATACTTTTTATACCCAATAACTAATGAGAGAAAACTATTTAACTGGAGCACAAAATTGACGACAATGCGCGCACCAGTACTAAGTTCAGCTCTTAACTACAAAACTCAGTCATACAAATTCATATACACTAAATTGAAGTTTTCAGCGCCAAATGAGGCCAGAAGAATAACTTTATTAAAACCTCAATAAATTGTAGGGGGAGCATGATAACTATAGATTGATTATACATGAAAGCAACCATAGAGAAGATACCTCGAGGAATGAACAGCTGTATTGATAATTCCGTTTATATTCTAGTTGGTCTTTTTTTGAGCTGTAGCTTTTGCCTGTGCTTTCAAATGGGCTCTGGCAATCGTCTGAACGTAGGCATGTGCCGCTACATATTGCAAGAACTGAAACCAATGGAATATATATCCCTTCAAGATCATCCAACAAAACCATTGCTTGTGGTATCCATTTTGCTGTGCAAAAGGTTAAGCTCGAAGGTGGGTATACATGTTTTTGGAATAGTGCAGCTAATTCAGTGCTTAAGTAAACAAATAGGCATATGAATATGTTGTCTCTTCAGTTCGATTAAACTCACATCTTATATAGTTGTGCCCATACTCCAATATCTTCCGATGCTTTGGCCGTTGATCCATACTTGACCCTTCCCCATACTGCTCAAGTCTAAAGGCAATGGATCGCCTCCCATAGGTGCATTAAAGGTAGCCTGAAAAACAATTCAAAACATTAGCCATTTATGGTCCATTTTTTATGGTTTATGGCATGGCAAATGCCTCCAACATCCTTGAATTTACCTTGTGTCGTGTAAGTGGCCGCTCTTGTAAGAGAACCCTTCAACCATTCGATTCATGACAGATTGTCCGCTGACATAACATTTGTGGCCTCACCTTTCAAACTCGTCTGCTAAAACAAAGAACCAACAGTCAGCACGTTTCAAGAAGTGTTTGTTTAAGTTTATTTAGCTTAAGGGATTATGAAGTTTTTGAAATACTAAGAAGGTCACAATTTTGGGCTTATGAGCATATCATGATTATAGCTTATCGAAGTTCATAAGTATTCATCATCTATATTTTGACAAATTTCGCAAATGCGTCTGAATCGCTCTAAACTAAGAAAGGCTCTTAAAGTTTCAGTAACCTATTCATTTTTAGTGATCAAATAATTAAACACCAATTCATTAAAAACTTTTAAAAAACTCCAACGGCTGCTCGTGCTGCCATATTGGCAGCCGTTGTCCGCATCTTTTATAATTCTCCTCTTTGTTTTTTACCTTCCAATAAACAAAACATTTTCACGACGAAAAAAGGTTCACCCAATATAATCGAATAAAAAATGGTTACAAATCAACTATGTATTTCTCATACCTTAGTATGATTTTCCACGACCATCATCCACCATCACTGCTACCTTCATGCTTACAATTAAAAAAATCAATTCATATAAACCTCATTAAATGGTAAATACTCTACATTAACAGATGTGCAAACAATTCAATACCTCTGTCGCTCTTTGGAGTTCTTCTACATCCGCCTGTTTCTTCTCCCATTCTTCTCGACCTTTTTGATTCATTGACATAATTTGTTTTCGAACATCTGATGTGATAACAGTCCCGTGTCTTGGCCTCTCTAAATCCACCCTCTAAAATTTTGTTATATACAATTAGTAAACCTATATGTGTGGAATCACAAGTTGACTCGTGGTTTGTAAAGAAATGGAATACAAAAGAGAAGACATTATATAATAACTACTTGCTTGTTTTGAAAGCCGGATCAGGTTGCTAATCAATCCACGCAATCTTTCCTCTACACACTGGATACAGGTTGCATAAACAAGTGTATGATTCATACGGTTGCAATGTTGCATAAAAAATGTATGATTTCACAATTATAACGTAAGATAGCTAAAAGCTCACCAGTGACAAGCACCGCTCCAAATCATTGCTTACGGTCTTTACACCACATTTTGCCACTGTTGTTTAACACTTAACGGTAAGTTATCACATAGATCAGATAATATTATTATAAGAAGCTGATACAAATTTAAAATCTTAACTCATTTCAGACAATTTCTTTTGAAGTGGATTTTTATGCAAAATCAAAATCAGCCTTGCTTCTTCTTCTTGAACGACCTTTCTAGAAGCTTCTGAAACTCGACTATCTTCCGTGGCCCCAGAAAATAGCTGTTCCTCCTCTTCCTATTGAACCATGTCCTCACTGAATCAATTCACTAACTTTCATGATAAATATATCCTGCAGCATCCTAATAATGGGGAAAAAACATACCTTGAGATTCACTCCAGTGACAGCAATTACATCATTAAGTTGCTCAATACTTTGATCTGCTAACGCTCCAACTACTTTTTGTTTCTTACTGGTATTTACAAAAATATCAAGGTTACATATACGAAAGACGAGAGCAAAGTCAAATTATGTTTTGACAGAAATAATTAGAGTACAATTCAATACGAGTACACAATTCAATCCTATATGCTATATTAATAAAAAAAATTGAACAAACGGTATGAGCAGAGCATATAAAGTAAGCCTAAGTTTATCATACAACGCCAACAAATCACTTCTCGTAACATTCAAATCAAGTATCCGACAAGCCGAATAAATCAAATCCCCATCCAAAACCTTAATATATCTTACACGCTTCCACTAGTATAGTTTCATCTCCTGCAATGGCGTTTCATCTAATATAGTTTCATTGAGGTGATTTTAGCGTTTGTCAAACAAAGAGTAGTCGATTCTAGCGTTTGTCAAACAAAGAGTACAAATTTAGCAAAGCTCCACTGATAGAATGCTCTTTTCAAATTCATTCTTGCACTAGACTTGAGTTAGGCATCTCATCAAACACATTAGATGCATCAAATTCAGCAGCTATCCAGTTATAATTTTGCAAACTTTAGTGAACTTATTTGAGTTAGGCATAACATCAAACACCCTACATGCATCAGATTCAACTATAAATTATAAATTTACTAACCTCTAATTAACTAATTTAACAACTAGTTTGAGTTAGGCATATCATCAAACACCTTACATGCAACAATTAACACAACAAACAACAACAATTTTAGAGTTCAAATTCAATGAATCATAACGAATGACAACTAACAGCTAATACCTGAGCATTGTTGAGTTCGATGAGTTTGAGTGGGTGAATTTGAGCAATTAGTTTGAGTGATGAGTTCGAGCAATTAACAATTTTGTTTAACTGGGTGTTTGGTAATGTAATTGTGCGGTAAGTTTATTTAAGTTAAATTTATAACACACGTGATATTTTTTTTAACCAAAAGGAGTCACGCCAACATTATTTTGTTAGTAAAAGAAAAGTTACAGTATAACACAATAAACAGATGAACACATTTACATATTTCTATCTATCTATAAACTACGGTAATATGTAAAAGTGTGTTAATAACTAAACATTTACTTGCATTTTTTAAAAAACAGTAGATAAGACATATAATTTTTATTCACATTTTTTTAAGTGTAGGTAAAAATAAACATTTGCTCAAACTTATTAAAAAGTGTAGGTAAAACAATAAATTTGCTCATGCTTATTAAAAAATGTGGGTAAAAGCGTAGACTTTTGCTTTCGTAGTTTAAGGGTATGTTTCACAAAAATAACTGTTGCTGGAACTGGAACCGGAGATGGAGATGGAGATTATAAAAATAGATTATTATTATAAGCTACATGAAGTATCATTTGATTTTACGAGATTATGAAAGATTATATTTTTATAATCTTTTATAAGTTGATATGCCAAACGAAGCTATAATTTTAAGTAGCTTATTTTTTCAAAAAATAATCACAATATGTTTGGCAAAAGTAATTGTTGCTGGAACTGGAGATGGAGCTGGAGATGGAGATGGTGATGGAGATTATGAAAAGAGATTATTTTTATAAGCTACATGAAGTAGCATTTGATTTTAAGAGTTTATGAAATATTATTTTTTTTATAATCTCTCATAATTTTGTCTACCAAACGAAGCTTATATTTTAGGTAGCTGATTTTTCAAAAAAATAAGCATAATCTCTTGATAATCTTATATGCCAAACATGCCCATAGCCTAAATAAAATTTCTACTCACAGTCGCATTTCTTAAAAAACTTAAGTAAAATTATAGTTTTGCCTACACATTTTAAAAAGTGTAGGTAAACACTAGACTTTTACACACACTTTACAAAAAGAGTAGGTAAAACTTCACATATCCTAACACTTTTTATAATATGTAAGCAAAACAGTTCACATCTCCTCACAATTTTAATAATTTGTAAGCAAAACTTACACTTTTCAAAATGTGTGGATAAAACTTAAACTACGCTCACACTCTTTTTAAAAGTCGTAAAAAATTAAGTAAAAAATATTACTTTATTGGGAAAGATGTAAAACCATTAGAAAATGTTCATCATACACATTTAAAAGCCTTTAAAATCATTTAATAGCCAAAACTTGTAACAACCCAAAACATGTAACAACCAATTAAATGGTAAAGCTGTAACGGCCCATATACGTTTTTTAATACAGTCAACTTGTAACTGCTAACATTGATATTGTCATCAATTCAGTTTAATTGTAACTGCTGCATTCATGTGGTCCATTTGTAACGGTCCATTAAACATCATTTAAGTATAAACCACAAACTCAAATACGAGTATAAAAACCTAACACACTAACAAAATTCATTACACTATTTTCATCTCTCTATTTTATCTCTCTTAAAAACACAAACATCTTTCTCTTTCTTTCTTCAAACCACCAAATTTCGCCGTCTCACATATCAGATTTTTCCGCCACTACCGTTTAGTTCTGCCATCACCTTTGCCAACATCATGTGCCGTCAGCCGCTACCGCCGCCATTGTCTCCGCCGTCTGCCAAGCTAATGATCATGGCTTTGCAGGAATACGGTGTAACCTTTGCCCTTTTTGTGTTCTGAATATTTCATTTATAGTCCTTTGACTATTTGACTTTTGTCAGTTTATTCAGATTTTGTACCGTGTTGACGGTGGTGATTTTTATGATGAATTGTGGTTTATTGTGATTAATAATCCCTTGTTGATCCCAAACCTAGATCGATTCCTTAGGTTGTCTAAGGTTAAATTACCTTGGATAAATCCAAAATAACTTGTTGTAGAAACTTTGTATGTATATTAAAGTGTATGCGGAATCTACACCTCAATACCTAGAAGAATTATGAATAAAACAATAATCTTGAACAAACAAAGATAAAACCAAACACTCCAATATTATTAGATCAATAATACGAGTACTCTTCACTTAGTACTAGGGTTTACAACCTTGAAGCTTTTCTTAATCGACTTTGACAACTATGAAGACTTATATGCAAAACTGATATCCCAACTAATGCCCTAGAGCCCCCTTTTATAGACTAAGGAGTCCTAGTCGGCTTACAATACATTCCTAAGATATCTTAATCTTTTCTAAACATAAACGTAATCTTTTAAATAAATACATTATGTATATCTTGTACATAAATATCTCAATACTTATCTTCACAGGTATTCTTGTTCTCCAAACAATCTTTATCTCTTTAATCCGTCTTTATCCTCTTGACAGTAGAAAGTCTTCAAGCTGTTGTAATCTTTTCACCAACAGCAATAATAAACATAAGCAGTAGTAATATTAGTACTAGCAGTACTAATATATACTCACAGTAGTAACTTGTACTAGCAGTCTTAACATTTACTACTAGCAGTACTAACTACTTAGTTTATATTTTAGCTTCAACACTGAGCAGTCTTAACTTCAACTGAGCAGTAGTAACCTTAAGAATCCATGAAGTCTTTTAAGTCCCAACAATCCTCCCCTAAACTTGATGTTCATCTTCTGAATCTTCAAGTTTCTTCTTTAAAAGTCTTCATCATACTCAGGAAGATGCATTCAAACCTATCATTGACCTTTTTGCTGCTTTACCGTAAGCTTTAGCAGCTGATAACATATCTCATTTTGATGATCAAAGATGAAAATTGAGTTAGGGTTTATGTTTAGAGAGTGTTTGAATGAATGAAACCGAATAAGGAAGTAAATGAAACCCTGAATCGAAGTATTTATAAATTCACCCTCAGCAGCAGGAACTTAAACTGGCAGCATTAACATAAGCCTAGCAGCATTAACTGAACCCAACAGCATCAACATAAGCTTAGCAGCATTAAAGTATACCAGCAGTAGAAACTATAT
>BQNB010093074.1:14568-26458 GCA_026074375.1 Tanacetum coccineum
GCACTATTCATTAAAGAATGAGAATACTTTACAGTTTGGGAAGCTGTTAAGAAGATTGTCTTATATAGGTGGTTTTGCTTGCTTCAAATAACCTATGTAATGTATTGTGGCGATGTTAGTACTATTGTAATAGCACATGAACGCATAATAAAAATCATCGTTTATTCAAAACCTTTACTACATGTTAGTTTTAAAACAAGTATTCTCAAAGTTCACTCAGATGACAACTTATTTGGTACTTCTTACAAAGTTAATGTCTTGTACCGAACATGTTTATCATGCTAGGCACATTGAACTTCGACCTGCTAGTAGTCTCATGTATATCTGTTTTTTTTAGTATTTGGATAATGGAACGTTAAGTAGTTGTATTAAGCAATGAATTGATATACCTGGTATGATCGTCTTCATTTATACAAATATGTTCTATATTAGCATGTTTAATCCATGAATAACTTATTTATTCTAAATCGTCCATTGTCAGTTAATGATACGGGAGTATCATTTAAATAATGCAAATGTGAGTGTTTTGGTCATATTCATATGGTATGAATATTAAAGGATGATACCGCCAAACTCATATGTTGTTCATTGGATGAACATTGGACTGACCCAACCTACGAGTATTCACTACATGGATCGGCGTCAATAGTGAATCTCAAAAGTGGTTATGTCTCTCATCCTCAGACTTGAGATGCAAGTAGGTTTTGTGTGTGTGGAATGTCAATCTTTGATATGGTTCAACGATGACCTGTTGAAGGCTGCTATAAAGGCCATTATCAGGAGGGATGTGAAACACATAACGGACACATGCAGTCAAAATAGGATTTGTTCCTCCACATGTTATGGAGTAAGATACTACTGGGCCCCTCGATGATTTGAACAGATATATGTGTGGCCGCACCCAAATGTAATTAAGATGATACTTGATTAATTTGGTAATCTAGTTCAATGTCTATATCGAGAAACAGAATTGTTAAACATAAGAATGACTTATGATCCATGTCAGATGTTCAACATAGTATCTATAATAAAAGGATGATTGATATCTAAACCATTTAAATGAGATGTTTAAGAAACTATCCTCATATGTCTCTGGGGGTATTGGCGTGTTGCTAGATGCTAACCCTTTTCTTGTATAATTACTTGATTATTATGACGTGCGCAAGTGGGAGCTATTGGAGTATGCTCGTGTCATAATAACTAATTATATGGCTAGACACATGTGAGCCTATGGGGTCACACACATATACACTGAGGTACCATTTTTATATATTGTATTTATTGTATTTACGGTATATAAATAACCTACGTAACTCGGGATCAATATTGGGCTTCTAATAACTAAGTAGTGTACTTAATTTATTGGACTTGAAAAGTTTAAGAAAGCCCACTAATACCCTCTAAGGGTGGCTGGCCATATGGAGTATAAAAGAGGATAAGATCAAGTTAATTTTGGTTAATAAATATGAGATATTCTCTCATTATTTGATTACAAATTTACCATATATCCTCCCCTTCTTTCTCTTATAAATACACGGCACACAAACACACATAGGATGTGTTTTTGTTTTTCTTGATCCAACTTTTAAATCTTGTTCATTCAAAGGGGTTTTACAAGGCTTCAGGGTTAAGACTAGCATCTATTTGGTATACAAGGAAGTGTAGTGTGGATACATCATAGAGGTGATCTCCATTGATCACTTGGTTTCATTGAAAGTGTTATGTTAAGGTGAAGGTCACCATTTGATTCTACCAATCACGCTACAAAGGTATTACTTTTCTTGTTTTAACTTTGATTGATCATATGACTCTATGGATCCGTTGATAGGTGCTTGTTTCGCTGCGTTTAATATTTGTTTATATGATATTCATTTGATTCAGCACCAATACTTCTATCGTTGATGCTCAACTTGAAGGTACACTCTTGAAAGTAGTTAATGTGTGATAATCAAAATAACCATTAAAATCCTTTGAGCGATTTCTCTGATATTATTGTATACAGTTGTCATCCTTTTATTTACATTTTTCTTATGAGTACTATGGGAAGGTTGCTGAGAGAGTGAAAGATACTGGAGTAAGTGTACGTTCAGAAACGAGCTATTAAGATCATTAAAGATATGTGTACCTCTAATGCTAATTTCCTAGAGTTCAACAACGCTTGTATTTAAATTATTTCTCGTATTAGCGATGAAGAACCTGACATTCAGGTAGAATAGGCACGAAAGGATTCATATTACTTTCCATATGACATTGATCATCAGTTTTTCGCATTCACCTTCTTGACTTATGTTGGTTCTTTTGCATTGGGCTCTATGTTCCTTTTACTTTAAGAATCATTAGTTAGTTGTTTTGACAATATATTGTCTCTTACTTACAGGACCTTGTGTGTAAGACATTTCATGAGTTCTGGTTTGAAGAACCTTCAGGTTCACAGAACCAAATTTTTACAAAAGGTAGTTCTGTGACAGTAGAAATAGCAAAGAAGACCGATCAAATGGTTAAAATGCTATAGAAGATCCCTAGTCATCAATTACTTGTTACCGTTATTAAGCAAAATTTAGCCCTTGAATCTTTTGCCACAGTCAGCTAAGGTTGTTAGAATCAGTCTTGTGATGCTTGCATCAGTACGCAAGCGTTGTGAGCTTATGTGCAATTGCTTGTTGGAGAAGATATTATGGGTATACTTGTGTCTTGGTTTAATTCACATTTCTTTATGTGTCTGATCTAAATTTATATCTTGTAAGTTTCAAACTGGAAACTGTAGGTAGAAGAAATGAATACCAATAAACCAGATGAGGGTGCACGCGATTTGAAACATACGTGCGCTTAATTATAAGTAGGGTCACATGTGATTTAATATATTTGATTACATTTTGATTATTTTAAAAGGTCTTATCATATGTGATTTGAAATATATGTGCACATGAATATAAGTAAAATCAAATAGATTCTGGTATATATTATTACATTTTTGAGTGGTTCAAAGGTACACTCAAATATGATATTAAATATTGTGTTGAGGTTATATTTGTATATGAGTACAAGTTTTAAGTCGCATGTTATAATTTGACAGGCTTAATTATTATTGTTGCTGCTCAAGAAGACGCTCAAGAAGATAAACCAGATCATGAGTTGGAATAGACCAATAGAAAAAAGACTAATGGTTAAAAGGAATTATTATGGAAGCTAAAGCTTAAAAACAACAAAGGAGTTAAAGCGAGTAAAAAAATATTGTCGGTGAAACAAAAAGATTGATTTGGCAAGTACTAGTAAAAATTAACACTATTTAATTTTGTTCAAATTCTTTTGATTTGTTCCTAATGATATCACTTGTGGTTTATCCATCTTATTACATGTGATTTCTTGTGTAAACAAATTACAATGTATATTACTGAGTTACCAAACATGGATTGTTATTCTTACATATTAGTTTTATATTTCATTCGAGTAAAGTAAGTTGTTTGTAAAGTATTTGAAGTCATACAAGCATCGAAAACATGGATATGTTGTGAGATAAAATCCATTCGTTCTGATGTCGAATTAGAGGTATTATGGAAAAAAAATAATGATAGCGCGATATTTACAATGCTACACATGAGAAACCTCACTAACAAGTTTGATCAAGATTGTTCGGATGATGACAAGGAGATTATCTAATTTTTACTACTCTTTTAAAGTTGTATCTTAAATATCTCCTAAACCGTTAATCGTTAGGCCAAAAAAATTATACCATTACGAAGAGCATTTAATTATCTTTCTATAGATATCCACTTTGATATACTTTCGACAATTTTTTTTTCATTTTTTCACTTTTTCACGTTTTTTTACCTTTTTACGTCTTTTTCTTGTTGTTGAAACTTGCATGAGAAATCACATGTGATTTAAACACTAATAAAATTACATGTGATCTTAGTGTTAAATCACATATGATATTACTGATAAATCACATATGATATTACTGATAAATCATATATGCTAAAATCACATATGATATTAGTGTTTAATCTTATATGAGATGTAATTCCGATGCAATCACATGTAATTCGATGTTAGTGTTAAATCACATGTGAAATTATACGAATATTCAAATTAGTGTTTATCACATATGATATTTTTAGGGAAGTTTCGACAACGAAAAAAACATAAAAAACGTGAAAAACAAAAAAAAACGTGAAAAGTGAAGGCATAGCTTGAAATTAAGCCTTCCATTCGGATAAACGAAGGCTTAGCCATGGGCTATGCCTTCGGAAAAAAGCCTCAATCTGCTCTTATTGTATATGACATATGCTATTAGTTTGTTTGTAAAAAAAGATACTATTTTAATGAAGAAATGTGTGATTAGAAGTTAGGTTTTAACTGTTTAGAAAGGATTTGTTGATGACATTTCAATTTATAGAGGCATTCTTTCCAATCATCGCCCATGAACACTACTATCTGGTTGTTTTTAATCTGTCAAATGGCACTTCTGTGATAATTGACAACTCAAAATCAGCGTTGACGTATGATACAAAAGTTAGTTGTGTGTATAGTATCATATATGATAATCTGCTTGAAAGTTAACTTCTTTAACATTATAATATATCATATGTGATGATGTGCTTGAAAATTAAATCAAATCTTTTTATTTGTGTAGAGAAGGTTGTTTTTAAGGCATCTTGAACACCACAAGCATCTAAAGACCCAAGAAGCTCAATGAAGAAGCTCATGAATTTTTATTTCTCGGTCAAAATGTATTCTCCTTTTTTTCTTGTAATCTCCATACGGAGTTTTGACGTCTACAGACGATGTTGTAAACTATCAAAAACTGGTACAATGTCTTGCTAAAATGGTTTCTTTCTTGGTACTATGTCGTCATGTTTTATGCTGAAATGAAAAAGGTGAAATATTTGTGGATGTGATTTTCAATATTATGTCTATTTTGTTTAAGTTTTATTGCACACATTCATAATCATTTGTAAAAAACATTAGAACAGGAAACAAGTTATCATTGTTTAAACTTCAAGTATGATGGTTGATAAATTACTGATGGTCATGTTAATTCACATGTGATTTCTAAAACAAATCACATATGATAGTTTGCTACTAACTAGTAAAATACAAATATGATAATTTGCTACTAACTAGTAAAATACAAATATGATAGTTTGCTACTAACTAGTAAAATAAATCACATATGATTTCTAAAACAAATCACATATGATAGTTTGCTACTAACTAGTAAAATACAAATATCACATCTAATATATAATAGATTTACATTTATGTAAGATCAAAATCAACCAAAATCAAGTAAAAGTAAATTTTAACACTTGTTCTTATAAAAATCAAACATTAGAAAGAGTACTTTCAAATATCACATGTGATAATTATAATGAAAAGAAAAATAATATAAAATCATATATAATTTTCTAGCATATCACATGTGAAATAATCAAACAGTTTGATGAATTTATCATTGAACCATAAGTCTACTTATTCTTGAAACAAGTCTTCTTCTTCTTGAACCAAATCTTCTTTTTCTTAAACAACAACTTCTTCTTGAACCAAAACTTCTTGTTGAACCACGACTTGTTCCTGCGGTTAAGTACTTCTCTCCCGAACACACTGTTTCATTCAACCTTCATAAGCCATATGAAGCGTTTGTGTATTTTCCCAAGCATTTATAGCAATTAATGGAACATACACCATTTTGTACATGAAATAACATGTATCATATTAATTTGATGTGATTCTACAACTACTCACGTGTGATTCCGTATCAGCTAATATGATGTGTTAGTATTCATTTTCATACAAAATCACTTTAACTGCGTGTGATTTAAACAAAAATATTTCACAATGAATGTAAGCATAAAGACAAACAATCTGATAATGAGTTTGCCATCTGATTATAAAGTTCAAGATACACATCATCTAAAGAAAAACCAAATGAGTTGTAAATAAATCACATGTGATTTAGTATATATATTTTTATATTTGAGAAAAATAGCAAATCACATATGATTAAAGCTTTGACTTACTCGGGTTTAGATACAAAACAACATCACATATGACTTCGACTTTTCATTTTATCGAACACAAGGTGTACAACCTCAAACTTTATGAATTTTATCAAAATTATATCTAAATTCTAAGCATGTATGAAATAAACAATTTTGGATTCATTTAGTTGTGTACTGTATGCATAAACATCTTTAGCTTGTTTCCATTCAATGTTTGTTGATTAAACTCATATTCTTCTATATCTCAAATTGACATAGACTAAATACACTATAATTTCTCATATGATTCAAAACAAACTAGTATAAATTTTTTTTTTGATATAACAAACTTAAACTACATCAATATTACATCTAATAGAACTAAAAATAAATAAAAATTCAAAAGTCAAGCATATTTAAGATAAAATCTCAGATGTGAACTTACAGTTAAGTTTTTTAGCTTCGAGGATATAATCGTCAAGAAACACTTCGATCCAACTCTACTCTTATCGTAATTCTTGATTTATGTGAGTTTAAATCCGTAAGCTCTTGTTTTTTTTTAAATCTGAATCAAAGAACTTATTACATGCTTAACTTCTACCAAGACTTTTTGAGTTAATTATTTCACATGAAGTGATGGATTTGAGCTCAAACTTGATTCTAACTAGGTCTAAGATGACGAAGATTAACGACACTAATCACGATGATGATAATTCCAGTGATGAATTTGATGATAGATTGGTGATTATAAAGTCGAATTAGGATTTGTTGAGAGGTTTTGATCACTCAATTGGAATTGGGGAATTAGGGATCTGGGGAGATTGAAGAACACACATTTAGTGTGTGTTTTGAATGAGGGATTAAGTTAGGGTCGTACAATTATTATTTTTATATAGTTGACTAAAATACCCTCGTAATGTAAATGTCAGGTATAATCTTAACCGATGGATCTCATGTAATTAATGGGGGGAGTGGGAACGAAAATTATATGCATTCGTGGAAGACCAATCAGTTATGATCTATAAAGACCCCCTTGTATCACCACTTTTGATATTGTTTATCTCAAGTGGGGGTATGTGAGTATAATATCGGATGTTTCAGGGGCAATAATAAAAGATATAAACTCCTGTAACATTTGCATATTTATCATAAAGAAAATAGGGTGAAATAAAATGTCGCCCATGTGCTAAAAATGTAAAGATGGTGCAAAATAAAAAAAATAAAAAATAGAGCTAATAGCCCATTATTGCACCAAGACATCTCAATAATTATGAAGAATAGAGCTAGTAGCCTATTATTACACCAAGTCATTCCAATACTCATGAAGAATGGAGCTAGTAGCCCATTATTGAAGATCAGATTTTCGGACTCAAACTCTTGGACCTATGGATGGACAGTAGCTAGTTATGACAACCTTATATTGCTTTAGACTATTTTTTGTGTTTTTATATTAACAACTATTAAATGTGTATCCCATGTCTATCCTAACCCTTTATCACCATTTAAAACCATATTACCATTGTTGCCTTTGAGAGTTATTTAGACCCTAATTCTAACTGGTGCAGATTTATGTACTTTCCAAGCTTATGATAAAATACATGCTATGATTGTGAAATTGAGCGATCACCCCGAAAATGAAACACTTAGACTAGTGGAGAGCTGAGTGACCTTTTATCCCCTTTTCATGAGGTGTTCGGCTTTGATGTTTTCTAGCATAAGAGTTTTATAAATTCATTTCTTAAAGTTATTCTCGATAAATCTTTTTAGAAATGTTCTAACATGTTCTACTTGAAGGCAAGCAGAAGTCAAGTGGGGGGATATTTGATAACATCAAATATTTAATACTTTTTGGTGGTAAAATACCCCCTATATTACCTGCAAATGTTTCACTAATACTCAAAAACGAGATATTTTCTATCATTTTATAGTTTTTAGGTGAAATACAAGAAAGTGACAAGAAACAAGGGAAAAATGACTTAAAGTGTAATTTTCTGAAGAATGTTACGGCGTAACACCAAAAATGGTTACACCGTAACATATATTAAGCAAGTACGAAGATCAAAGACAACTTTACAGCGTAACACCATATCAAGTTACACCGTAACCATGTATTTAGAAGGAAATCTTACCCAAGATAGAGTTATGGTGTAACACCCTTTATGGTTACGCCGTAACCATGAAGATCCACAAATATGGAATGAAGATCACGTACATATGGAAATTATTTGAAGGTTACGGCGTAACACAATATCTGGTTACGCCGTAACAACTGCTTAAATATGGAATGCCGTGTAAGAAGGTTACGGCGTAACACCTTTATCAGTTACGCCGTAACAGGTTCGATACCTATAAATATAGGCCTCATTCAAGCTATTCCGATATCACTTCCTCCACAGCCAATTGGAGAGGCGACAAAGGCTTCCAACCTTCAAAGAATTTCACCTAGAGTCCAAGGGAGATCACACTTTATTTACTTTTTGTATTTAATCGTTCAAATATGAATACTATAAGAATTATGAGCTTTTAATCTATGATTACTTCTATTTCTTGCTGTGTTTCCGTTATCATGAGCGGCTAAGCACTTAAAGTACTGGCCTAGTTATGTAATTACTATTGTTATGATGTTTGTTTCCTGTTAGATTATGGTTTCGTTAGATATTCCTTGACTATCGTGTAACCCTAGGTTTTTGTAGTACGGGTGGTTTGGACCTTGCTTGCCCTATTATTAGATTATATAGTCAATATAGGATCCATCGGGTACTAGGGAGGATCTATGACTCCGACCCCTAGTGTAGGAACTAACCGGTCTCTGCACTTATCACTCAATATACTTAAAAAGCATAGGAACTCTTTCAGAGGGAATTAATAATCTGTATAGGTTATTAGATAAGTTTTGGGAATAGTTGGGATTAATCACTACAACCTGGATATCCTACCTCCTATACAATTTAGACTGAGTCAGAATCGCGGGAAGTATAGGATAAACTATATATGCCTATTCAAGTCTATCGACCTCAGAAACCACTAATGAAACCATAGTTTAACATTGCACAGGAAAACATTTTCATAACAACAGTAATAAAGTAACTAGGTTAGCACGTTTTCTCTCCTAATATCTCCAACTCTTTTTATTTTCAGTATTTAATTTTATTGTTATTTTAAGTTCCTTTCAATTCAAATCAAAAACCATTTTCTAAACGTGACATTTCAAATTAAAACTAATTACAACTTAGCTCTTGGGACGACCTCGGATTTACCATTCTATACTACCCACGATCGGGTTCTCTGCCCGTTAGTGCGTTGTCAGACAGATCAAGTTTTATAAATTTAAAACTTGTGTAAAAATATATTTAATAATAAATACGTATCAGACGCCGTCGCGCCTATTTTCCTATATATACAAATCCGTTTTAGGGTTTTAAGTGTGTAACTTTTGAGAGACGAACCCTGGTTTTAGAAGACGATTTTAGCAGCCTCTGGGCTCGTTTTTAGAGTGTCAAAACACTCTTGTAACAGCCTCAACCACATGATTTAATCAAGTGAAGTTCATTTATCCCTTATCACTTAATATGTCTATGTGTTTTGTGATAGATTCTTGTTCTTTTTCTTTATTTATCATGCAATGATAGATCTATTAGTATTTATTTATGATTGCATGAAATTTAGTTTGTAGATCCTTTTAATGTTGTTTCTTATGATGGATGTGCGCGTTAGGCTTTAGAAAACTAGCCATAAGATATTAAATTGGCATAGACGTCTAGGAAAACGCGAGTGTGTAGAAAGGATACCATCAGTAACAGTGTTCATACTACCTTACCCCTAATATGGTTGTTCTCTCGTAATATATTACAATTGCATTTAATATACTCTTAGGGGCCTTGTAATAGTCTTCATACTACCTTACTTGTGTGTCGCCCTAATAGAATATTACGTAGACGGCGGGTTCGTGTAATTCGTTCATGACTTAAGAAATACTTACACAGATCATCACAAGTGTGACAAAGCAACATGATTAGGAGAAGAAATCTGAGGAGTAGTGCATGATTAAGTAAATACGTTTGTTTATCATATAAGTTATCACCAAAGTAGTTTAGACTTATCTTATTATTATTAGTTTAATTAGTAAAAACAAACCAACCACTCAAAACATGATATTTATTTTCTTTCTGTATAATAAAAATACAAAAATAATCTTCTCTCAACCCCGTAGACCTTTGTTAGATTCTGTTCGATCCTTCCCAACCTATTCCCCTAGAGAAAGATAACAACCCCCGTATCTTGCCTATACTACACTGCAACGATTAGGTACACTACTTAGGGAATTTTAAAACTTCTTGTTGAAGTCTAACGATGACCACATCAAGTTTTTTGCGCCGATGCGTGTGGAATAGTTAGGTTTTGACCATTTTAACTTAGGTCTACTCGCTTGATTCCTATCAAGTGAGAATTTTATTTTTAGTATATTAGCTGTTTCGTAGTCTATCTTTTCTTTGTGTTATCTGTTTCGTAATCCATTTTCGTTGACCTCCATGGGAGGTGAAAATCTTATTCGTACTCTTGGAGACTACTCCAAACCTAGCCACGAGGGCTACAGGAACACCATTGAGCTCCCTGAAGGGAACAATGTAGTGCCTCTTAGATCCGAAACCATCTGAGTGGTGCAAAACGGATGCTTATTCCACGGACTTCGGTCCGAGGATCCAAACAAACTCCTTAAGGATTTTCTAAAACTAGTGGACTCACTTGACCTTAACGGTGATAATAGGAAAAGAATGCGCTTGTATTTATTTCCATTTTCCCTTCGTGATCAAGCTAGCAATTGGCTTGAACGTCTTCTAGCAGGATCCATCTCCACGTAGGTGGATCTTACTACTTGTTTTCTTGCTCAATTCTTTCCACCGGGAAGGACTGCGAAACTTCGTAATGACATCTTTATGTTCCAACAACTTCAAGGAGAGTCTCTCTCTGAAGCATGCACTCATTTCAAGGACTTACTCTAAAAGTCCCTCATCATGGCATCGGTCGCTAGCTCCAAATTCAATTTTTTTATGATCATGTCTCCTTTCATCTTAAGTGTGAGATTCACCACGCCGCCGGCGGCAAACTCCGCGATAAGAACGCCAATGAATCAGGGGAAATTATTGAGAACCTCTCTTTCTACAACCATGAGGGCTGGCATGATTCAAATGACCACGTCAAACCGGTCAAGGCAGTCATCGTTTCTCCAAATGCATCAAAAATGCCTGACCGACGACTTCTTGAGCTTGAGACCAAATTAAATTTTTGTTAAAAGGGTCGTAACCAATACTTAAACAAGCTCAACTCACACCCCTCAAGCCTAAGCTAAAGCAGTTTCCTCGATCCCCCTTCCACGAGTCCTTAATGAGCCACTAAGGCAATGTTCTTTCACTTTCCGTGAACGTGTTCGCCCAAACTGTAACACCCCCAAAATACGATACGCAATGGAATACAACATTTGGGTCGCTACATCATGATACAATCACACAAGTCATACCAAACAACTATAAAAGAGATGTTTGTTAAATAAATTTTATTTATTTCGTTTGAAAAGAATCAGAGTACAAAGGTCCCAAAACTATCGTAGAAAATTTATTTCTATAAGTCACATCAAGACTTCATTTCTAAAATATTTCTAGCATTTATTGACACAAGTTCACCGAGTCACCGTTCTTGATATCCGCGTTCCGTCCCATCCAAGCCATCTTCAATACCTAAACCTGAGATACATGCTTAATAAGGTCAACAAAACGTTGAGTGAATTCATAGAGTTTACACATAACAATTTGAACGCATATTTGGTTCCACAAATGTGGATCCCAATTCAATAGATCTTATAGCCTGGTAAGGATTATAACCACTATGGATAGTTCCACAATGATTATAGGAGA
>BQNB010093075.1:12382-26457 GCA_026074375.1 Tanacetum coccineum
TTTTGCATTTTTTATAATTTTTTGATTTTTTATTTCTTTTTTGAAATTTTTTATAAAAATGAAAAATCTTTTTGGATTTTTTAAGTTTTCATATATACATATAATATAGGATATGAGTTACCACCATCACTCGTCCGTTTCCTCTGCCAGACGTTTCAACGTTTCCAGAGACATGCTTCTCATACCTAGCTTTTCGATCAAGAAGTTAAATATATCTCGTGGCAAGGGTTTGGTGAAGATGTCAGCCAGTTGGTATTCGGTCTGGACAAAGTATAACTCCACGATTCTATTCTCCACTTGCTCCTTTATGAAATGGTAGCGAACATCGATGTGCTTGGCTCGTGAGTGTTAAACATTGTTGCAGCATAAGGCAATCATACTCTTGTTGTAGCAATACAGAGGAATCTTATTGAATTGAACGTCATAATCTGTTAGCTGTGAACGCATCCACAGGATTTGAGCACAACACCCAGATAAGGTAATATATGCAGCCTCTGTACTCGAGATGGCCATGCACTTTTGCTTCTTGGACGACCAGCTAACAAGTTTGTCACCTAAGAACTGAGCGCTTCCCGATGTACTACGTCTAGTATCCTAACACCCCGCGTGGTCTGCATCTGCATATGATGTTAAAGATATACTGGTATCCTTCGAGTACTAGAGACCCATGTTAATGGTTCCCTTAAGGTATCAAAAGAACTGTTTTACCGCTTGTAAGTGATTTTTGGTAGGCTTTGCCTGATATCGAGCACAGAAGCAGACTGCATAGATAAGGTTAGGTCTACTAGATGTAAGATACATAAGGGATCCAATCATGTCACGTTAAAGTGTAGCATCAACTGGTTTCCCCTGTAGATCTTCATACAGTTTACTTTTTCTACCAAGGGCGTGTCGACAGAATCAGTAGTAAGCAAACCATATTTTTTAACAATTTCAGAAACATATCTAGATTGGTTTATAAAGATGCTTCTAGGACTTTGTGAAATTTATAATCCTAAAAAGAATGACATCTGCCCCATCATTGACATCTTGAACTTAGTGGTCATCTGATTAGCAAACTCATTACACATGGCAATATTAGTGGATGCAAATATTATATCGTCAACATAAATTTATACTAGTAATAAGTCGTTCCCAGCTTGCTGTGTGAAGAGTGTTGGACCAACTGCACATTTGGAGAACTGTTGTGAGATTAGGAAGCTTGACAGCATGTTGTACCATGCATGTGGTGCTTGTTTGAGACCGTGGAGGGCCTTTTTGAGCTTGTACACATGCGATGGGTTGTCCTGATTAACAAATCCTTCTGGTTGAGAAACATAGACCTCTTCTTTGAGCTCGCCATTTAAGAAAGCCATTTTGACATCCATTTGGTAGATCATCATATTCTTATGAGCGGCATTTGCGACCAAGATACGGCTGGCCTCTATTCTAGCAACCAGTGCAAATGATTCCTCGAAATCGATTCCCTCTTCTTGCCTGAATCCTTGAGCAACTAGTCTAGCCTTATTATTTAGTACCCCACCAAATTCATCTGTCTTGACCTTATAAATCCACTTTAGTTTGATCAATAACACTTTATCTAGACATGGCACCAATTTCCAAACTTTGAGTCTTTGAAATTCATGAATTTCTTCTTGCATTGCATCGATCCATGACGGTTCGGTCATTGCTTGTTTAAAGTTCTTAGGTTCTACCAAAGTCAGGAAGGCATCAAAATAACACCACATGGCGTCAGTTTGGAGTTGCTTTCTCGTAGAGACAAAGCGAGAAGGATTGCCGATCACGTTTGCTATAGGATGATTCTTAGTCCATTTACCAAGGTGTTCAAATAGAGTGTGGGGTTGTCTCACATTCGATGATGACCCTTGAGAAGTTGATTCTTCATGAGGAGATTCATTAAGTGGATCATCATAAAAGATTGGTGTTTTTGGTGATTCTTTAAAACCTTGAGAAATGTTTAGAGATTGTTCTTGTTCTTGTGTTGATAGAGTACTTAATGATAGAGCATCCTGGTCAATGAAAGTTGACACAGGAGAATCGGATAAAACCACAGCTCTTGGAGCAGCAGCTTCTTGAACTGGAGAAACAGCAATTAATGGAGGAGTGAAGTATTAATCGAACATTGGTTGAAACAAGTGATCCCAATCATCTCTTGGTGGTGGAATACAAGGTTGTTGAGAAACAAGGTTTGGAACGAATCCTGAACTGGATGTTGCAAGAGTCATAGAATGAAGCCTGGGTCCTGAACTGAATTGTTCAGAAGCCATTGCTGTCAGCTCATCAAATGTCACATGAATTGTTTTAATAAATTTCTGGGTTCTTTTATTGTAGTTCTGAATGCTTTCTTTGCGGGCGCGTAACCAACAAAAATACCAATGTCAGCTTTTGGATCTAATTTACCCAGGTCTTCATTGTTATTGGTAGGATAACAGATTGCACCAAAGACATAAAAGAATGATAAATCATGTTTCTTATCTTGCATAAGCTCATATGGAGTTTTGTTGTATCGACGACGGATTAATAAACGATTTTGGGTGTAACAGGCTGTATTGATTGCTTCGGCCCATAAAAATAATGGAGCTTTAGAAAATATTAACATTGTATGGGCAGCTTCTACAAGAGTTCGGTTTTGCCTTTCGACAACGCCGTTCTGCTGAGGAGTGCGGGCAACAGATGTTTGATGCGAGATGCCAACATTTTCATAAAATTCACGAAGTGTCTGATTGACAAATTCGGTTTCATCATCTGTTCGAACATTACGGACAGTGTCATTCAAACGAACTTGAATATTTTTGATGCATTTAATGATGGCCTCAGGAGCTTCATCTTTTGTCTTTAAAAATCTGACCTAAGTAAATCTTAAGTAATCATCGACAATCACTAAGATATACCTTTTCCCGTTAATACTCACCACATGCATCGGGCCATACAAATCCATATGCAAAAGATATAGTTTTCTTGGTTAGTGTCTTTAGCTTTGGGTTGATGAGAGGATTTCTTGCTTTTTCCTAATGCACATGCTGAACACAGATGATCTTTCTGAAATTTAAGCCTTGGAAGGCCTCATGCAAGACCGTCTTTAGTTAGCTTGTTAAGAGTACCGAAGTTGAGATGTGATAACCGTGGGTGCCATAACCAGCTCTTAGTCTTTGATGCTTTGGATAGAAGACATATCAGAGATGTTTTAAGCATGTCATCAAGAGAAATTATGTACAACTTTGTGTCACGAGATCCAAAAAGTAGATCAACACCTTTTAAATTACGAATAAAGCAAGTGTTTTTCCGAAATACGACTTCAAGTTCCGCGTCTCAAAATTGACCAACAGAAAACAAGTTATGTCCAAGCCCCTTGACGTAGTATACTCTTGAAATAGTAACATTTCCTAGCTGATAGTCACCATACCCTATAATCCTTGCAATATTGTTGTTCTCAAATCTAACTGTACCCAGAAATTTACTAATAAAGTTCATGAGCTGAGAGCGGTTCCCTGCCATATGTTTTGAACATCCGGAGTCCAAATACCAGAGAATAATCTGGATAAGCTATCATGACAAGAGAAGAAGAAGATAGAATATTTATAGCATTGGATCCCCAAGTATGATTGGGTTCCGAGTGGTTAGCATTCTTAGATTCTACAATCTTAGCTTTTTTACTCAAACCTACATTTTTAACATTTTTGGGTTTCCTGCTATAGACTTTAAGCTCTGGTTTTTGTGATTCAACTGAGTGGGAAGTAGTTTTCTTAGGAGGCACTACGTTACCTGAAGTGATCCTAGTTAAAGGGCACGAATTACCAACTATAGTGAAAGTTCTACCTGTTGGTTTCCACTTAAATCCTACTTCAGTGAATACATGACCCGTAGGTTTCCAAATATTTTGTTTTTTATGTTTCTTAGCAGATTTAGCATAGCCATTCACATTTTCCACAAAATCAAGAAGACACATATCATGAACACCGTCAAACATAGATTTCTTACAAGTAGCACAAATAGGTTCAGAATTTGCATTTAACAGTAAATGCTTATCACCAACATCACGAATAGGTTCAACAACACTATTCTTTTTATTAACTTTCCCAGGTTGGGCTTCTACTTTATTCTTCATGTTCCTACTTGATGTTTGTGAGATCTTATCATTCCTTCTATTGCCAGTAGGCTTTGATCCGCATTTACAAGTAAAACACTTCAATCCTGTAGAAGACAACACATGTGTGTTAGAATCTGATTTGTTCGATGACTCTACCTGTTTAATGTTGCTTGAGGATGTGAGAGGTTCAGCAAACCTAACTTTCTTGACCTTGTTTTTGGGTGTGACAGCAACCTTTTTTGCACTAAGATTAATCGCATTCGGGCATGTATCTCGAACATATACAAGTAACTCTTAAATTCGTTAGGCATGCTTACAGGAAAAGTCTAACTCTTTATCTAAAGGTTGTTCTGCTTTAGCTTGTTTGACTATTCCTCGAAGAATATCAGCTTGTTCCTAAGTGTACTTAAGGTAATCTATGTGAGCTTCCCTATTTTGCAATAACCTAGGAGCCAAAGGTTCTAAGTCTAGCTTGAACATTCCTGGAACAATAGTGTTGGCAGATGGTAGTTGTGCAGCAATATCAACAATTTATTTTCTTTTTATTTTCGTAAAGCGTTTTTCAATGACGTTATCACAAAAACCTTATCTTGAATTTGAGCTTTTAAATCCTCATTTTCTGCAGATTTTAAGTTCAATTTATCAATTAAAGAGGCACTCTGTTCTTTAGTACAAACACGTGTCTTTTTGATTGAGTCAAACTGCTCTTTAAAAACCTGTTTCACATGATTAATTTCATTACTAAGACGCTCATTTTCTTAAATCAATTTTGCCACACTATTCTCCAGTTCCACATTTTTGGTCTCTATTTCACAATAATCATAATTAACATTCTCTTCCTTGGATTTTTCTCTCATTGATTTTATAATATCCTTTAACTTACAAATGGTACTGTCTTTGTCTTGAAGCTGAGCTTTCAAATCATTATTTTCAAAAAATTCTAGAATTTTGAGAATATTTTGATTATTACAAGATTCAACTTTTTGAAAAATTTCTTGATTAAGTTGTATTGACAATTTAAGAGAAATACAATGTTTTTCAAGTTGTGAGTAACTTTTCAAAAGATCATTAAACGCATTTTGTGATTTCAAAAGCTCAGCCTCAAGATTACAAGATTCTTTTCTTTTTCCATCCATATTCACATATTCACCAAGCAAAGACATAAAATTCATCACAGTTAAAAGAACATCTTGAGACATGATTTGTTGTAAGAGTCGATTATTTTCCAAAAGTAATTCTTTCTTAGCAATTCCCAAACATTGTTTGTCGACTGAAGATTGTTGAACAACATCGTCCATTTGGTTAAAAATTGTCTGTACTTACATTATTTCATTTAGAAGATCTCTATCAAACACATTGAAGATGTCTTTTAAAGATTTTAGAAATGGAATAATTTCATTGTTAAACACAACTTTAGTATGTTCAAACCCCCATTCACCTTCTGTACGAGCATCGGGTGTAGTCCTTATCTTCACCACATTGTCAAACCTGTGAAGGTGAAATTTAAGCTTTTTAAGGCTTTCATTCACCAAGCTAACTTTAGGAAGTTCTTTAGCAGCTTCTATTTTGACAGGGGATGCATCAGAGGGTTTACTGGTAGGATTAGACATACGCAACCAGAAAGCTTGTTCAGCCGACAATTCTTGTTGTAGAGTAAAACGTTTCCCAAAATCATCAGATAGTCTATTTAATTTTTCATAATCAATAGGTTTATGAGAAATGTTTTGTTTAATGGCCTCTGGATCCTTTTCTTTTTCAGACATTTTTGATCGACTCTCTTCTTCCAAAATTAATGTTTCCTCATCATCAATCACAGGTATAGCAACATGTTTAGCAGACATAACAATACCATAATACAAGGTTGGTTTAATCAGCTGAGCTTTCTTAAGGTGAAACGGATTTTGATAACCTAGAGCTTGTTTATGTATATTATCATAGAAGGCTTGTGGCTTAGTTAACATGTGCACTGTTTGAGCAGATTGACCCACTTTCAAAATAGTATTATCAAGTTCCTTTATCTTCTTTTCCAAATCAATTTCGTTTTCCATATATTTATTTTCTTTTTCTTTGGATTCATTTTTAAAAACCGTGAATGTTTACAATAAACATTCCTTTTCTTTGATTTGTTTTGAAAGATTTTGCTCAAGTGAGTCAACTTGTTCTTTCAGTGCAAGCTTCTCCTTAATCATATCATTCATTTGAGAACCAATCATTTTTTTCACGATTGCTTAAATCAATATTAAGATGTTATTCAAAGGTTTTGACTCGTTCTTTATATCTCTCTAGCTAAACGGTTACTGATTCACTATTCTGTTCCTTATTAGCCTTTTCTTAATTATTTACATGATTAATCATTTGTTCCGACATTTGTTCTATCACAGATAAGATCATTGAATCTTGTTGTGCCTACAAATTAGTATCTTGAACATTTGCCTATTGTGTTTCTTGAAAATATTAAGAGTACGGAATGATATTGCTATCACTATGTATCTTATTATCTGTAAAATCCATAGCTGGTGTTTGTTCAAAATCCTGCATTACATGCACACTTTGATTTTCCATATCATTAAGATAGGTTTCAGAACGAGGTACCTCTGAGATAACGTCAGAACCATAGTTGGAAATGTTGGCCATAAGAACCGCTTTTGCATTCGAGATATCATCATAGTCAGAATAATAAGTATCAAGATCCTCAGTCTAAAAAGTAGCATTGTTTAGAATAATTGTCTGAACAGCTTGACTAATGTTTTAAAAATCGCGCCAAAGGCGCGCCTAGTCCCTAAATCCCTCGAGGCTCCAGCCTTTGGGATTTGTTTTAGATTGAGGCTCACAACATGCATAAATCCCATAAAAATCACAGTGCCTTAGGATTTTGCGCCTTGGGACTAGTCGCGCCTAGCACATGTAACGGGTTTTATGCCTTTTTATCTTAATATTGAGACACAAATAAAAAATCACATGGGCCTTTATATATAATCTACTAAATAATAACCCTAATAAAGAAAATTAAATACATACAATACAATGAAACAAGCGCATCTAATTTTCTTCTTCTTCCTCCATTTCTTCAAATTCTCTTTTTAATTGACACATATGTAATCACTTCACATCATATGTATATTGTCTACATTTTGAAGATGCTTGTTGAAAGTCACAAACCAAATACATAGATCTAATGATCCAAGTCGAACTATAATATTATGAGGATGTACCAACAAGGAAGGGTCAAAGCCATGTAGACGAGTCAAACTATAATCTTAGATCTAGTGATGGTTATGCTATTTCAAGCTCAAGGGGAAGGGAAAGAGGAGGGTCTAGTTCTAGACAAAACCTTTAGATGAAGATGATAACGTCATGGTTTTAGACAATAGCGAAACTGAAGAAGAAGATGTCAATGAGGATGAATCTGATCACAATAAGGAGCGATATACATTTGAAGATGATGATGACTATGGGGAATTTGACGACTTAGATTGAAATCTCTTAATTTATTTCATCAAGTAGTTTCTTTATGAAATATTATCATGATAATGTGGCATTATGCTTGAATAATAGTACGTTGCTTCACTTGCTTGCTTGATATTTTTAGTTTAAATGTGAGCTTTATTAGATGTATTAACTATTAAGTATCTCAAATTTTATTTTGTTTTATTCAATCAACATAAAAGTGTGACATATGTTATAAAAAATTGGTGTATTTAGTGCGACTCATATTTATGAATCCCGCACTTTGGTATGTGCCTCGCCTCAAGGCTCATTGACCCCCTTTGCGCCTTAGTGCGCCTAGAGACTTTCAGAACATTGAGCTTGACCATCTAGAACCCATGGATCTGCAAGAAATGCGAGTTGCTCTTCATCTAAAATTTATCCAGCTTCATGAGCTTTAGCTAACATTGCTTTATCCTTATACCATGCTACATTCCTTGGTCGCTTAGGCTGAGTGCATTGCCTACCCATATGTCCTTCACCTTGATAGTTGTAGCATTTAACAACCCTTGCCTATCCGCTTGCATTGTTTCCCCTAGAACTAGTAGCATTACTCTTATACCCAGTACCAGAATAACTTTGACCTTGTCTCCCCTGAACTTGTTGCACTATGACCCTGTCATCTTGAATACTGGCTTGGTTTCTTAGATTCAATAATGTTCTAAGTTGATTATTGATTAAGGGGAACCTTGAGGAAGCTACAGCTGTTAGAAAAGCCATTTCCTTGTTAAGACAAGCAATTAGATCATCTCTTGGAGAGAAAACAGCAACAGCAAAACCTGAGTCCATAAGAGGTGACTCAGTCATTGGTTATGTAGAAACTTGAGGTGATTGATAAGCAATTTGTAGAACAGATGAGGTTTGATGATTCATTTAAGACTGATATGGATATGATGGTGGAATGGATGGATGATTGAATTGAGGTTGTGATGGATAGGTAGATGAGTAATGTTGAGCGAGATGAATTGATCCATATTGAGATGGTGAAAAATTTTGTTGAAGCTGAGGATTGTTGTATGAAGACTGATAAGTGTTAAAGTGAGGTTGTGTCATCTGCTGATTTGCAACAAAGGCAAGTGGATCTTGATTGCGTTTACGCAAAAGACGGACTTCATTTGCATAGAGTTCATGTTGTTCAAGATATGCATGAAGCTGATCAATGTTGGTAGTATGCAAATCTTTTACAAGCTTGACATCAGTCACAAACTTACTCTATTCAGGTGGAAGACTGTTTAAGAACATGGTAGTAACTTGAAATTGCTCCATTTTCATGTTGTAGATGTTCATGTCATTAATAAGCTAAGTGAATCTCAAGTAATACTTATGAAGTGATTCCCCCTTGATGTGAGTAAACTTATCAAATGCATCATACAGTTTACACTCTTTTTCTTGCTTAGTCAAAGACGTACCTTGCATCAGTAATTAAACTCTCTCCCATAAATCCTTGGCAACTCTGTAATGATTCACAAGTGAATAGATATTATATGGTAGTCCTTGAAGAATGATATTGGTTGCCTTCATATCATAATCAGCTTGAATTTTCTCAGCAACAGATAATTCAGCATATTTCTTTGTTCTGGTCACCCTATTCTCTTCAATAGTAGGCCAAATGAGTGGGCTGTTTTCAACTGATTCAAGTTTCATTCTTCCGTGCTCTCTATTTTGCATGTATAATTCCATTCTACTTTTTCATGAATCATACAGGTCCTTGTCCAACATTGGTGGATGATTGTCAGCACCGGAGAGTATCATGTACTCAGCAAGAGTATTCTTTTGTCCAAGTGGAATAATTGAATCCATTTTAATGTGATAAGATAAAAAATGATCGTACAGTGATTGGAGGTTATTGTGTTAAAGTGAGGTTTGATTAATGAAATTGAGTCTTTGGAATACACGGGATTTTACAATTCTTGATAAAACCGAGAAATCAAGTTTTCACAGGATTTTACAAATCAAAGAACAACCGTATAATTCACCTAATGAAAGTGTATAGTTCTCCCAAGTAAAGCGTATAAATCACCTAAACAAACTAACGTATAAATCGCCTTAACTGATGAACACGTATAAATCGCCCTTGGAAATAAACACGTATAAATCGCCTGTGCAAAGTACGTATAAATCGCCTGTGTAATAAAACACATATAAATCACCTTAAGAAATTTATGTATAAATCGCCTTAGCAAATACAAATCGCTGGATTTCAACACTATAGAAACACTGGATTTGAAACACCGAAAAATTGTGCTGGATATACACACGCATAAATCGCCGGAATCCAAACACATATAAATCGCTAATTTAACACTATAAATCGCCAAAAAAAAAAACGTAATAAATTCGCTGAATTCAAAACGTATAAAATTTTGAATTCAAACAATGTGTATAAAAAGCTGTCTTCAAACACTTCAAATCACTTAAAACACAATTTTTGACGTTTTTACTTAAATTTTCTTGAACAACTAACTATTCTAACCTAGTAGAAGCGTAAAAACGATAAACTATATGAATTTAACCCAAAATTTCCAAATCAAGATTTAGACACAAAAACAAGTTTCGTATAAAAATACTTTAAAAGATGATAGATTTTTTAATGTTTTCAAATCTATGCTTTTAAACCTAGCTTATACTAAGATGGATAAACAAGAAAGTACTAATCATTATGGTATTTGAACACACAAAAGATGAAATCTTTTGTTAGAGTGTTCGAACCAAACGCACACAAGAACAAGTAAGAAAAACACACACAAAACCAAACTATATCACCCTAAATATAACTCTTGATACCCAATTAAAGAATACTAATTACTAATCCTACACACAAATAAAAAAAGAACAAGAGAGAGAAAGGGAGGGATGAACACTTCTAGAGAGAGAAAGGAAAAAGGAAAATATTAGATTAGTAAAATGAGTAGTGAACAACCAACCCTATCCAAGGTGTGGAGAGGGGTATTTATATCCTAGAGTGGTCGGCCATATGGACCCTTAGTGGGTTCATAATTAGATTTGGGCCTTACTAGACTATTTAGTTTCCAAATATTACTATACGAGCTATCAAACGATATAATGGAAGTGACCGGCACTTTTTGTGTTCCTAACACCCATCATTGATATCTTAAATTTTGAACACATTATTTCAGAAAATGTTTCACAAAGTGACGGATTAGTAGAAGCAAATATTATATCATCTACATAGATTTGTACCAGAAATGATAGTTTATTGCCTTTTTTGGAGTTAATAATGTAGGATTAACCGTGCCTTTGGAGAACTTTTGGGATAGTAGAAACGAAGACAACAAATCATACCAAGCCCTTGGTGCCTGCTTTAACCCGGGTGGGGGCCCCCCCCCACACAACCCACCCGGGGGGGTGACAACGCACACCAACACCACACCCCCCCCAAACCCACACCAAAAATAAATTATAGAATTCCTTAAATGTGTTATCATATTGGATCATTATTGACTACAAACCATTTGTTGCTGACATAAAATTCTTCATGTAATATACCATTTAAGAACATCGTCTTGACATCCATTTGATAGACGACCATGTTCATATAAGCGGCATATGCAATAAAGTTACAGATGGCCTCTAGTCATGCAACTGGAGTAAAAGATTCTTCAAAGTCGATGCCCTCCTCTTGACGATATCCCCTTGCTACCAACCGATCCTTGTTTTTCAAAACACCTCCTAATTCGTCTAAATTCACCTTAAAGATCCACTTTAAAGTGATTACCATGACACGATCTGGACGAGGAATGAGCTCCCAAACTTTAAGATGTTTGAATGCATTTAATTCTTCTTGCATGGTTTTAATCCAATAGGCTTCCTTCAAAGCTTCTTTATAATTCTTTGGTTCAACGGAAGTAAGAAAAGCATCAAAGTAGCAAAACAGGGCTTTGTTTTGTAGTTGATGTCCCCCCCCCCCCCCCCCCCCTTATTAAAAAAAAGAAGGTCGTAGGGATTGCCAAAATAACATTATCCATCGATTATCCTTGGTCCATTTACTGAGGTGTTTAGGTGGTTGATTGACTGAGTGCACATTAGTTGGAATAACACCTAAGAGTAGATTCCTTTAGATGTGGTTCTGGAATTCGAACACCAAAGATGGTGATCATTACTAATTGTGCAACTTTCAATAACGTGAAACCGCTTCTTCAACACCGGAGGAATAACAAGAGGTTATTGTTTCTTGAGGGATTGTGAGGTACATAGAGAAGGTTCATCTGATAACAGATGTTAAGGAAGGTGAAACCTTTTGAATTAAGCAGATCTGGAGCAACGACTGCAGGAACTAAAGAAGCAACACTAGGTGGAGGATTGAAGTACTCATCAAACATTGGCTGAAACAAAGTTTCCTAGTCCTTCTTTGTTGGTAGGACATATGGTGTTGGAGAAGTAGGGTTCGACACGAGTCCTAAACTGAGTGTTCCAGGAGTCAAGAGTTGAGGCCCAGGTCCTGAACTGAATTGTTTAGAAGCCATAGATGTCAGCTCATCAAAGTCAACAATGTATGGTTTCCCATATTTATCTATTACGACTATAAGTAAATCAAATAAGCCTTCTTATACAGGAGTAAATCCAATAAAAATACCAACATCAGCTTATCTTCACTTGCCCAAATCATCACTGACAATAGTTGGATAGCAAATTGCACCAAATTCCATAAAGATAGGAAAGATCGGTTTTCTGCAGCAGTATTCCCATATGGTGTTTTCCATGATGAAGACATAATTAAAGAATGTTTTACTAGGTGTAACAGCTGTTGCCAAGCGCTCTGCCCACAGAAATAATGGTGCATTAGCATAAATCAACATGGTGCGAGCAGCCTCTACTAAGGTCCGGTTTCATCTTTTGACAACAACGATCTGTTGTGGAGTACGAGCCACGGATGTTTCATGAGAGATACCGACGTCTCATAAACAGCTAAGCAGAGTTTTGAATTGACAAATTTTGGGTCCATTACTATGCGAAATATTCTCGTAACAGTTACGTTAGGGAACTTGGATCATTTATAATAAAATTTGATGATGAAACTCAGAGCTTCATCTTTCTATCTTAAGAACTTAACCTATGTAAACCAAGAATAATCATCAACAATTACTAGAACATATTTCTTTGCATTAATACTTTCGACTCGCATCATCCCACAAAGATCCATATCCAGAAGATAAAGTTTTTTCTTGGTTGGTGTCTTCAGATTATTGGTTTATGAAAGTGTTTCTTGCCTTTTTTCCCAATGAACATGCAAAACAAAAGTATCTTTTTCAAATTTAGTTTTGGGAGAACCTTTAACAAGACCATGTTTTAGCTTGTTGATAATGTAACAAAGTTCAAGTGAGACAAACATTGGTGCCATAACCAAGACTTAGTCTTATAAGCCTTTGACAAGAGATTAAATAGGAGAAGACTTCGAACATACGCCAATGGAAATGTATATACATAAGTACTCATGAGAATTTCGAGCGTAATCCACACCTTCCAAGATTGCGAACAAAACATGTGGTTTATGAAAAAGATACCATGATGTGCGCGCCGTAAGACTTCTACATGAAAGTTTTACAGCTCCTAGGCTAGAGTACCTAACTTATGTAGGGGTAGTAATAGGCAGACTGGGGGTAGTTATCGTTCTCTAGTAAAAGGTTAGGAAGCTTGATCAACGGTCTTAAACAGAATTCTAGGGGTTAAGAGAAGAATATTTTTTGCATTTTTATATTTTATAGAAATCAAGTAAATCTATGGTTTGAGAGGTTAGTTTGTTTAACTATTAACTAAACTACTATCTAATCTACTGGTGATAACTTTATGATAATTAAATGTATTTACTTAATCATGCATTACTTATCAGTTTTCTTCTCCTAATCCTGTTGCCTTGTCACACTTGTGATGATTTGTGTAAGTATTTCCTAGGTCATGAACGGATTACACGAACCCGCCGTCTATTTAATATTTTGTTAAGGCAACGCACAAGTAAGGTAGTATGACGACTATTACAAGGACCCTAAGAGTATATTAAATGTGTGTGAAATATCTTAAGAGGGATAACCATATAAGGGGGTAAGGTAGTATGAAGACTGTTACCCTATGGTATCCTTTCTATGCACTCGCATTTCCCTATACTTGTCTACAACGATACTGACAAAAGCTGGTTTTCTAAAGCCTAACGCGCACATTCATCAACAAGAAGCAACAGTAATAGGATCTGCAATCCGACTTTTATGTAATCATAAGCAAATACAAAGAAGGGTTTAGCCTAGCATGTTAAGGGTAAAGCAAGAACACATCTTAATAACATAACACATAGACATATTGAATGATTAATGAATAACACTCTTACTTGATTAAAACATGGATAAATGGTAGTTACAATAGGGTTTGAGGCCCTAAAATGACCTTTAAAGCTGCTATAAAGACTAGGGTTCGTCTCTCAAAAGTTATACAAAGTTACACCCTTAAAACCCTAAAATCGGTTTTATATATATATAGATATCGCTGCGACGGC
>BQNB010093076.1:0-26457 GCA_026074375.1 Tanacetum coccineum
TCTTGTGCTATTGACCCAATAATGTAACGCCTTCGGATATTCAACATTCCGCTGCATACTCAGATTTGAGAGTGTTACAAGAGGCACACCATTTGACATTCCACCACTACACTTAGATACAGGAGAACTCCTATATATGTTTCTAGGTTTTGGTGTACAAGCATTAGGAGTGCAGTGTGCTCTAGTAGAGGCCATATCCTTATGACTAGGAATCCTGGTTTTGTCTTGTGTCATTTTCCTAGCATTCTCTAGAAAGTACGCATGAACCATATCATTAGAACCATACGATTCTTTATGACTATTCCTAGAGTAGTTAGGTGCATTCACCTGATGAGGTTTTGCAGCAGTAGATTCTCTAACTTTAGGCAAATAATGAGGAGTGACTGTTTTTGACAAATCATTTTTCTCATCAACTTGGGAGGCAAACCGTGGTCTTGACATTCTAGGTCATTCAGACGTAAACGCATTCGGTTGTCTAACAACTAAATGGTTTCTAGATGGTTGTAAAGGCGGCTTCCCTAAGATTGATGCTTTGGCAAACTTAGAATCTACGATATTTCCTTTTAACTTTCTAAGTTCATTTTTTAATGCCGCATTTGCAAAAACCTTTTCCTGAATCTGAGCTTTTAAATTAGCATTTTCGACAGACTTTTGATTAATTTGAGAAATTAAAGATTCACTGTTGTCTTTATTCTGAACTTTCGTCTTTTTAATTGAATCAAAAAGTTCTTTGTAAGTCTGTTTCAAATGCTCATTTTCTTTATGTAGTTGCTCATTTGCTGCAAGTAATTTAGCCACACTGTGTTCTAATTCGATGTTAATCGTTTCAATCACATCGATATCATTTTTAACTTTGGCTTCATTACTTGCTTCCTTCACACTTTTAATTTGTTTCTTCAAGTCACAAATTAGTGTGATATTAGCCTGTAGCTGAGCTTTCAAATCATTTATCACAAAAAATTCACGAAATTCAGGAAGGTCCTGATTCATGCATGGTTTGTTACTATGAAAACTTTCTTCCTTTTGTTGTATTGAAATTTCAAGTGAAATACAATGTTTTTCAAGTTGTAAAAATCGTTTTGAAAGTTCATTGTAAATTTCCTTATCAACCATATCTTTCGTTTTGAGAAGCTCAGTTTTAAGCAAAGCATCCTGGTCAATCTCTCCTCCCCTATGACACATATTTGTTGAAGTAGGAGTGGTATTGCTATCAATAGTTTCCAACAGATGTGTGTCATAACTGGGTTCAGATTGCTCAGTATGTTGTTGTTCATTAGCAAGATTGACCTTTTCCTCTTGCCTTTGCATCTGAGTTTCAGTCTCTGATTTGCTGAATGCATTGTTGTTTTCAGGCTCTATCAAACTGCTTTTTGATACAATCAAGCTGTCATCCATTGCTTGAACTGGATTGATCTGAATATCTTGAGACTGCATCTTGACACTTGACTTAATTTGATGCTCATGAAGTATTTCATCATGCAACTGACTTCCATTCTCCTTTAGTGCATTAAGTTCATTTTCTTTCATGCGTAATACACCATATGTATTTACAACTCTATGAATGACCGCTTCAAGTGTATCCAGGTTCTCGAGTAACTCACGTCTGTACGCACTAGGTTCACAGCGCGTGAAGTCTTCGAAGTCTTGTTGCCAACCTTGATTCAGAAGATCCGTTGCATTTACCCCTTTTGAGGCAAGAAATTCCTTGAACTGTGTTCTGAGTGCTTGAAGACAAGTCTTTGCATTAACCCCATGAAGATTCTCTCTTTCAAGTTGTAGCCTTAACTGATCCAGATTATGAAACATCTTCAATTTGAAAGTCTGATGCTCTTCACCAAAGAATGAGCGAAATGCTGGTTTAAATGCATCAACAGCATAAGGCGAATTAAGGAGATAGAGATCATGAAGATGTGTCTCGAGTTGTTCAAACCATGTCATGCAGTTGGAGTGCCTTTGTTTTGCGAGCCGTTGCGTCAGTTGAAGCTCTCTCTCTTTTGAATTAGAATTAGAAGATTCCATTGAAATTCGATGTGTGAAATAAAATTAAGGATCTTAAGTAGATAATGTGATTGATGTTGTGGTTTTAAATGCAATTAACGTTCACGGGATTTTACAAGTCTATGATTAAAACCGATAAAAGATTAACGGGATTTTACAAAATCAATAGAAAACCGTGAATGAATAATCGTTTGATGTTAAGGTAGGTTTGTTGTTTGATTAATGCAGTTTAAGTCCTGTTTAGGTTGACGGTTTGTTATTTGGCCCTAAAATATTTGAATTTTGACCAAAACACAAAATTTACCCTATTACCAAAATTTAAATTTTGTGTAAAAATTAGCTAAAAAAGCTATTGAAAAATTAATTTTTTCTTAATTTTTCCCGCCAAAAATAATTTGAATTTTTTAACAAAATTTTTACCCTATTACCAAAATTTAAATTTGGTGTAAAAATGAGCTAAAAAGGCTATAGGAAAAATTAAATTTTTCTTAACTTTTCCCGCCAAAAGTACTCTTTTTTTTTAAATCAAACCGCTGCTAGTGTAAGCAAACCGCCGTGTAACTCAAACCGCTGCTTCTTTTGACAACTCGCTGCCCTAATAAAATACTCAAATCGCTGTTTGGTAACTCGCCGTTTAGCAACTCGCCGTTTAGCAACTCGCCGTTTAGCAACTCGCCGTTTAGCAACTCGCCAGGGGTTCTTTTTGTATTTTTCTATTAAAATATTCAAACCGCCTTGGTACCTGTCAAACCGCCTTCAATAAGGCAACTCGCCGTTTGATTTTTAAGCAACTCGCCGGCAAGAAAATAAGCAAATCGCCTTTGACCTGGTCAACTCGCCGGCTACCTTTTCCTAAAAATCCGGATCTTGTCCCTATCTTTTGTCAAACCGCCGGCAAGAATAACATTTAATATTCAAACCTCCATCAAGAACATACATTCGAATCTAGCCAAAATAAGCCCAAATATGCTTATTAACCACGAAACAAAGCTAAAATATCAAATACTAAGCAAACCTTATAAGCCTAATCATTCCATAACATCTATTTCTTCGCGGATCATCAAGAAAGAAGCAAACCTCCACGAAGAACACAAACCTTAATAAGCTTATAAATCGAACTTGAGGCTTGAGTTTCACTTGGAATGGCAACAATACATCATGTTTAACATGTATAACACGAAAAACTCCAAGATTAACCAACAAATAAGCTCAAAATAAGCTTTGAGCCGTGGGCTTATTTTCTTCAAAAATAAGGACGAATTTGATCTAGTTTAACCACTAGAATCAACCACGAATCCACACGTAGCTCTGATGCCAATTGTAGGTTCCCGAATTCACACAAACATGTATAGATCTAAAGAGATCTAGAGAGAGAAAGTTAGAGAGAGAATAGTTGAGAGAGAAATAAGGAAAACACACTAAAGAGTGTGTGTAAAATGGATAGATGCTTACCTCTTCCAAAGTTGGAAGAGGTATTTATAGTTCTTACAATACACCGAGTATTAGTACCCGGTTCAATACCGAAAGTCATACGTTTACCTATTAAACTACGAGCTATATTGAACAGTAAAATACATGGGGTGACTGAGTCTTTTTCTAATATCTAACAACAACCATCCAATACCTTTGGTATTTTTTCAAATTCTCTAGCTCTTTTCAAATGGCAGGACATACAATATCATTTAAGTTCACAGCCTTTTGATTCATATCAACTATTCTTTGCATTAAGTAAATTCTAATTTCTTCTAGCATAGTTATAATGGGTTTAGATCTAGCAAATCCTATAGCACTATGGTATGATTCTGATATACCATTTTCAAAAGCAGCACAACTCCTATCCATTTGAAAATAAGCTTTACACCATGCCTTAGGGTCCCTTTCCATTAACCAATTATAGGCAAGTGGGTCAATGTTTTTTATCAATTCCATCTTATGCTTAAAATGTACCTCTAATGTAGATGCTGCAGCACCCTAGAACAGAGATTTGTAGTGTAGCCCATTCTATTTCTTTTTGAAATTTGCATAGATGTGCCTTGCACACAATCTATGCTCAACATGTAGTAGTAATTCTTTAACTGCCTCAATTAGTCCCTATTGTTCAAAAGTAGTTAGAAACATTGATTATTAGTATAACCATTTCAGAAAGAATATAACAGGGTAAATCATACCTTATGACCATCTAAAAGGATTGTCAAATATGCTCCCATGGCAAGGTTAAAATCACTACCCAAGTGACTAAGAAACCATAACCAATTCTCAGAGTTCTCAATGCTCACCACTGCCCAAGCCATTGGAAACATCTGGCCGTTAGAATCTCTTCCCATAAATGTCAACAATTCACCTCTGCAATTGGATTTCAAAAAACAGCCATCTAGTCCAACTACTCTTCTGCATGATGTCCATCCCTCTTTCATAGCTACATAAAAAAATACATACTCTCAATAACTAACATATGAAATACATAATTTAGAATGATACATAAAATGTGACAAAATATTACACCTTTGAAGCAAATGTACATCCTTTTGAACTGAGTTTTCCCATCATCCAATGTGTCAACATCTAACTGAACTGTTGAACCAGGGTTGGTGGACAAGATCTCATCTTTATAATCCCATAACTTTGCATAATGGTCTATCAGACCTCCTTCAAGATCATAAACCGCCCTTTGCTTTGCCCTTCTACACAGATGTACACTTACATTAATCATAAACTTTTCTCTAACATCTGCTACCATCTGCCTATAACTTATTTTAGGATTTTTTAACACTTCTATTGCAAACTGCTTTGCTATCCATTTGTAAGTAACTAACGACCCCAAATTGAAATTATTGGAACATGTATGAGTAGGAACCAAGGTTTTAATTTGGAAACTTGACTCACTTTGCATCCATCATGCCCATAATCTAAATGAACAACCTTTCTTTGCAGCATCAGCATTAGGTGTGACAATAGGTGACTTTGGTGTCTTAGGTGACTTTGGTGTCTTACGTGACTGAGATTTCTTAGATGTGCCCTTCTTAGACTTAGACTTAGGTGTACCTATATCCTCAACAACCTTTTGTTTTCCTTTCTGGCTAGAACACCTACCTTCTTTCACATTTTTACCACACAGAACTGAAATATTCCTATAATCATTTCTTCTATACCATAATTGGTATCCATTAGCTACCCCATAATTGATCAAACAATCCTTCAGCTGACCAGGGTGCTCAAATTTTATGCCTAGTAATGGTGCCATCTCATTCCATGGCAAATTGGGATTATGTACAGGATATGAAAACCCCTCTTTAACCTTATATTTGTCATCCACAGAACTATCATCACCATTCCTTGAACTACTAGACTTAGGTTTATCAACCTTAGCCCTAAAATCTGTATGACTTATGTACTTACCATCCACTAACATGTTTAGAAAACTATCAGTAAGTCCTGTGTTAGGAATTTCCACATCTTCTTCACCTACATGATCTAAACCAACATATTCAGATACATCCTCCATTTCTATTTCATCATCTAATTCTTCATCAACTACCTCCTCAGTTACACCCTCTAAAACATTATAACCGTGATGTTCAACATAAAGTTCAATTTTGCAACCATTATCATAAGCAGTTTTAACAAAATTGGCTAACTCAGAATCATTCCTTAATGGTTTCAAATGTTTACCAATATCTACTTTAGGGGCACAAAAATACATACCGTGAACAGGAAACAGACAACATTCCTTGCATATCTCCTTTAATCTTTCATAATTGGTTTTTCCCAAATCGACATTTTCAACAACTTCAACATCACCGTCTACATATGATAATGGATCGTATGTAAAGGTGCCTTCGTGATGAACTGAGATGCATATAGCCTTCATGATTAGGGTTTAATTAGGTTTAATTTGGTTGTTTCATGAATTAGGGTTTAGGATTGATTTGGGGGAAAATGATTGTTATGACTGTGTAGAGAGTATATAACAGATAGAATATAATACGTTGTATTGTTTTTTATTTTCATTTCATATGTTGCTTTACTTATGCAGTGACATAATCTTAATTTTTTTGTTCTTGTAAACTGTTGCTAATGATAAGATTTAGATATGTCATTTAGACATGTGTTTGAGTTTCAAATCTTGTCCACTGATAATTGCATTACTACCGAAGTGTGGAAAAATATAACCGATACATGTCTAGCCAATTAGCTCACTTCTTTTTTACACAGCTATCTACTGTAATCAAAGAATTTTAACATGGAATCATTGCATTTCTCGAGTATAAAATATATTTAAAGTGTATAAATGCGTAGACTAATTGCTTACAAGGTTTTAAAAAGAAGAAATACATAGCTATTCTCAGGTCTTATCGGATTGACCCGATAACCCGATAAGAAAAATAATTTAACCCTAACCCGACCTGATAAACTAGCGGGTTATCGAGTTCGGGTCAAAACAACCCGACATGATTTTTCAACCCAATTTAACTCGACCCGATAAGTCTTATCGGGTTCGGTTCGGGTCAATCCGACCCTACTGACACCCCTAGTCTGAAGTAGTGTTGTTGTGTATTCACAATACATGTGAAATTGTTATTCGATCAAATAATTGTTGTACTCAATATGACATTGTTTTTTAACCAACCATAGAGTACTTATGAGTTATGATATTGTTTATCTCTACAAGTTTTTTCAAATGTTCAAAGCATACATGTTCTTGTTCTTATTATAACACGAAGATGTTTGAAATCGCGTGAAAGTATAAAATCCAAGTATTTTCCTTAAATGAGACATTACAAAAATATTTAGATATGATACTTTTACTGAATCTATATTTACAAGTTTAGACTGATTATATATATATATATATATATATATACTATATTAGAGTTAAAACGCTGCCGTTTTTGGCAGCGTCGCTACAGTACCCGGCCCAATGGGCTCCCATTTTGGGCCGGCCCATTTGGCAAATTTTTTTTTTTGTAGGCAATGTAAAAAAAACCGCTCGGCATAAAATAGAAAAAAAAAATACAAAAATATTGACTTATTCAGATAAAAAAATACTCGCGACATGAGGCCCAACACATAAGCCCATATAAAAAAAACAAACTATTAAACATGAGACCGAAAAAATAAACCCGCACAAATAAAAAATAGAAAAGAATAAAAATAAAATTTTAACGCAAAACAAATCTAACCCGCACTAATAAACTGGCCAGAAAAAATAAACCCGCACAAAATACAATAAAAAAAACTCTTGCGAGTAACGCGGCGATTTCATAAAGCCTATGTTCCCATAAAATTATATTAAAAAAAAACCCCGTATAGCCAAAAAAAGAAACCTTTAAACATAAGCCCAACACATAAGCCAATATAAGAAAAAAAACAAACTATTAAACATGAGGCCGAAAAAATAAAACCGCACAAAATAAAAAAAATTAAAATAATAATGCCTCGCGTAGAATAAAACGACGTAGTTTTGTTCCACACGCTACAGTGCTCGGCCCTTTGGGCTCCCAATTTGGGCCAACCCATTTGGCTTTTTTTTTTGGTTTGTAGGCAATGTAAAAAAAAAACCGCTCGGCACAAAATAGAAAAAAAAATTACAAAAATATTGACTTATTAAGATAAAAAAATACCCGCGACATGAGGCCCAACATATAAGCCCATATATAAAAAAACAAACTATTAAACATGAGACCGAAAAAATAAACTCACACATAATACAATAAAAAAACGCAATGTTCCCGTAAAATTATATTTAAAAAAAAAACCTCCGTATAGCCAAAAAAAGAAACCTTTAAACATGAGTCTCACACATAAGCACATATAAGAAAAAAAAGAAATTATTAAACATGAGGCCGAAAAAATAAACAACACAAAATAAAAAAAATAAAAAATAATAATGCCTCACAACTGCGCGAAAAAAATTAACGACCCGCAGCAACGCGCGGGTAATCATGCTTGTTACTATTTATATTAAAGCATTTGAGACATTTTCATATTTAGAATGTCTGAAAATTTATATTTTTCTTTTTTTTTATGAAAATGTCATCTTTTAACAACAAATACATTCATCTCATTTTATGTAACAATTTTTTGTTATGTGCAATCTAGACTATTCATCTCATTTTAGGGAAACATATCTTAAAGTGATATGTTCACTTCTTAATTAAAAAATTACACTTATTTTTAAATTGAAATATCTTTTTATCTATTTTTTTTTTTAATTTTTAGTTTTTTTTTAATACATCCGAAACCGCTGCTTTGCACGGGTAACACGCTAGTTATTAATAATGTTTGATTGAAATTACATAATGCAATATAATCAATAGAAGAAAAAAAAGACTTATGATAGAACTTTTTTAATATAGTGAGTACTTAAAACCTAGGCTTTTATGTGAGTTTGACTCGTTACAAGATGGAATGCAAAAGAAAAAAGAATATTGAATTAAAATGATGGTTTTTTTTAACAACAATTTTATTGAAACAAAACTAGCAAGAAACTAGCAATTACACATTGACAAGATTCGGGTTTTTAACCCAATCGTACTAACTAAACAACGCATTACATCTATACCTACACCAATGAAAAGACATAGAAACTACATCATTTTAATGGTTTTTGATGTAATGATTCATTATATTTCATGATAGTAAATAAACATGTTTTCTTCGTTACAGCGTAATAATCTTTTTCATTATCTCTTTCATTACAACATAACAAATATAAGATTGGGTACTTTTATTTCAAAGTTTCCTTCAAAATTGAGACACCATTTGATTTTACGTGTTCTTTTGTGAAAAAACTGAAACTATGGTTACCCCCTATAAAAAAGAAGAATGTATATCATGCAGTGTTTTAAAAGGCGCGCCTTTATATCAGGTCAAATTTATGTGTTGTCTCGTCAAAATATCAAAAGGTCGGAAACTATGCACACAAACACTATATCAAGCTACATTTTCTTCACTAATCCACTAGCTTTTGTATTGGGTGTGTGTATTTGTTGTTTACAAATTATTCAATACGAACTTTTTAACCTATAAACTTACTTTATGATTTATTTGTAGTTTTTCGATAAGGATTTCATCAATAGTTTCATTATTTGGGCATGGTTTCTCAGTAATTATTGTAAGATAATGTATTTTTAGGGCACGTTTGGTACAGAGAATTTTAAATATTAGAAATGAAGCAGAGAATTGGATTTTTTAGAAATTAAAATCCAGTGAGAAAGTTTATTGAATTCCACTGTTTGGTAGCGTCAGAGAATTAAAAAAAAAATAATCACGCAAATCTTTTTTTACTTTTAAAAAAGATTTAAATAGAAAAATAAATAAATAAGCAAATATTAATAATAAAAAATATTAATAAATAAAAAAATTATAATAACAATAAATAATAATAATAATAATAATTTTAATATAAATAATAACAATAAATAAAAACAATAAATAATAAATAAATAAAACGTAAATAAATCTCGTTTGTTTTGTGGCTCAAATGAATTCTTACAAGTAAGAAATGGTTTCTACATCAATTATGATGAAAATGGTTTTCACACAAATTACAAATAACCCAACTCTTCAAAGAATTTAAATCTCCACCTTTTAATGAAATCAATTCCATTTCTCTTCTTCTAATTCCTTCTACCAAACATACCCTTGCATTGTTTTTTCATTTGTATGATCATTATTGGTTAAACATTGAATATGCATGTTAGGTTAAGATATTATATTAAACGGGTACGTGTAGACATAGTAACATATTTGTTTAGCACTAAATTAAAGCTGATTGATCACTAAATCAAAGTCAAACGCCTACCATTCTAATTGATTCATTTTGATCTGAAATTGGTTTGTTTGGGTTTAAATCTTCACAAAAGCAATGGGAAATCACGCTTACTAAGATAAGAAATTAAGAGGATATTCGTGATTGTATCCGCAATCCATTCTTCCATATTCACATGCCTAGTTTTCATTTTCCCACTTGTCTCTTTTTCTTTCTTAAATTATTTTTATAAGCTTTTCTAACTTTTACTTTTGGTCATTGTTGGTTCAATTTATTAGCAGCTAGTTTTAGCTTTAACATAAATATGGTAAGATACGTGTCAAGTATATACAGTATAGACGACCAATATCACCAAAAAACATTGTACTCGATCATGGATGGAGCTCTGTTCAAAAAAAAAAAAAAAAAAAAACATCATGGATGGAGCACTATTAATGTATCCCTGGCCTGATCTGTTGACGGGTTTCATCCAATAGAACGAGGCCAATTAATAAATGATTGTTCAATACTTGTGGTCAAACTAAATGTGAAGGACCAAAAGTGGCAAAGTCTAGAAGATGTAAAGTTTCAGCTAAAACTAAAAAGAAAATGATGGCTATATAAGCTTCAATCCCAGCTAGGGTTTTTTTTTTTATCCCATCTCTTTGAGCTATGATATTCTCTCAAATTGTCTAAGTTTATTTGTTCCTTGATATCAATCTTTGATATCATAGTCTTGAGTCAGTATACTTGCAACATCAATTTCTTTATTTGATCTTGTTATCTTTCTGAGTGTTGAGTGATATTTGTAGTGAGATTGATTGTGATCCACCTGGTAGGGACCAATCTTTGTCTTGTGTATTTGTTGGCTAACACCCGTTTGGGGATTAGTGTTATTGTAATATTTCATTAATAAAAGTGCACGTGGGGAGGTCGGTTGAGTGCAAGATTTGTGTTCTTGGTATTGTTTTGATATTGATTACATGTTATCAGAGCCAGGTTGCTCTAAATCATGTTAATTGTTTCTTAACGGCTGTGTTAAGAATTGGTAGATTGGTAGAAGATCTGGTGATTTGTAGGTATTGGTTAATTAGGGTTTTGAAACCCTAATTTGATATTTAGGGGTTTTTGCTCTCATTTGTTTCTGGGCTCAATTCTTTTCACTTGTAGCCCTTGACTCAGTGAATCAAGGGCGTATGTGGTGGTTCTTGGTGTTATTCCGCGATTAAAGCTCTGTAAGTGTATCTCTTCATTAAGATTTAATAGTTTCTAAGTGTTTTGGGTGCAAACATGCTGACTACCCTTGATCTGCCACCTCTGAGTGGTGTGAAACCCTGCTCTGGTCAGTCTTAGATCAAAACACTCGGGGCTTGTGAATCTTGGGTGTGTGTTTAATTTCTGTTTGATTGATTTTTTGTTTAGTTGTTTTTGTTATTAATTTGTTTTTCTGTCTTTGTTTCGTTCTTGTTATTTTGTTTTCTGTTCTTTTTGTTCCTGTCTATTTTTCTTAATTTGTCATCATGGTTGGCCTAGTACTAGTAATGAGAATCCTGAATTGATTAATTATTCTTTATGCTGGTAAAGCCTCTCATATTCTCAAACCAATGCTTTAAATAGTAACATGCTACTATTCTTTTTAACTATCTGAACAATAAACTATAGAATTTTAGGTCTAGATGCTAATGAAATTGGCTCTTCAAGCCATAAACAAGTTTAGTTTTGTTGATGGTACCTGTTTGAAACAGTCTTATGTTACTAGTAATGTTTTGTCTGCCCAATGTGATAGATGCAATGCTATTGTGTTAACCTGGCTTATGAATTCTGTGTCTCATGATATGTATATAGGTTTGGTCTATTATGATAATGCTGCTTCTGTTTGGAAAGAGCTTGAGAGTACTTAAGATAAAGTTGATGGGTCTGTGATTTTTAATTTGCTTCAAAAGATTAATAATGTGAAACAAGGTGGTAATTCTGTTGCAGATTATTATCACAGACTTAACTCTCTTTGGAGAGAATTTGATGCTTTGACCAAATTGCCTAAATGTGTTTGTGAAGTTAAGTGTTCTTGTGGTGCTAGTACTGAGTTGGTACTGCATCAGCAACTCATGAAGTTGATGCAGTTTCTGATGGGCCTTGATGATTGTTATCAGCCTATCAGGAGTGCTCTCTTAACCAGGGATCCTCTCCCTGAGGTTAAGGATCCACTACTTCTAGAGAAGAATCCCATAGGGGTATTCATGAATCTTCTGGTGTTTCTGAGTCTAAAATCAATGCTACTTCTTTTGCTGTTAAATCTTTTAACAATAACAAAAGATCTTCTAATAACAATAATAACAACACCAGGGGATTTACTCCCAATAATAATGTTACCAGAGGTCTAAATCCTAATCTGAACTGTAAAAATTATGATAAAATTGGGCATACTATAGACACATATTTTGAAATTGTTGGTTTTCCCACTAGTTCCAAAAGAAATAATAATTCTGGAAAACAAAGTTTTAATGCTAATATGGATGTGAAAGTTAATGATAAGCAGACATCTACTAGTACTTCTTCTGGTTTTACTTCAGAGCAGATACAAAAGCTTTTGAGTTTGATTAATGACAGTCCATCTAGTAGCATTCATGCTAATATGGCAGTTAGGGCTTCATTCTTTAATGGAAATGTCTGGTTCAATATCAATTTTTTAATATTTTTTGTGCAAATTCAAAATTATATGTTAAAACTGTTAATATGGGATGAATAATTGATTCTGGTGCTAATCAGCACCTTACTGTGTCTACTGTTGGTATGTTCAATGTTGTTGAAACCTTTAATCTCAATATTACTGTTAGTCATCCTAATGGAACTCTTACTACTATAAGTCATGTTGGAAATCTGAAATTGACCAGTAATGTTGTTCTTTATGATGTTCTTGTTGTTCCTGGTTATTGTGTTAGTCTTATGTCTGTTAATAAATTGATTAGAGACAATAAAATGTTTGTTGGTTTTGATAAAAAAAAGTGTTACATTCAGGACTTGAGAAGGGAGAAAATCTTGGGGACTGGTAGTGAATCTGCTGGTCTTTATTTGTTTGATATGGTTAAGGATAATTCTATCGGTAAGTCTAATGTGGTTATGTACTTTAATGTCTCCAAGTTATTGTGGCACAACAGACTTGGTCACCCATCTGATCAAGTTCTTTTTGTGTTGCATCAAGATTTGGATATTTCCAAGTCTTCCACTATTTCTGTTTGTGAAGTCTGTCATAGGGCTAAATAGACAAGGGATCCCTTTCCCTTGTCTAGCCACAAATCCAAAGTTCTTGGTGAACTTGTTCATCTGGATTTGTGAGGTCCTTACAGAGTTCCTAGTAGGGAAGGATTCAAATACTTTCTTACTATTGTTAATGATTACTCTAGGGCTGTTTAGGTTTACCTAATCAAAACTAAGGAAGAGGTCTATGATATATTTGTGTCTTTTATAAATTTTGTGAAAAATCAATTTGATGTTAAGGTTAAGACTATGAGATCTGATTATGGGATTGAGTTTGTGAATAATAAAATGAGTAAAGTTTTCTCTGATTTGGGTATAATTCATCAAACCTCTTGTGCTCATACACCTCAGCAAAATAGGATTGCTGAAAGGAAACATAGACACTTGCTCAATGTTGCAAGGAGTCTTATGTTTCAGGGGGGAATTCCTTTGAGGTTTTAGTTTGATTGTGTTCTGACTGCTGTCTATCATATAAACAGGCTGCCATCTTCAGTTTTAAAAGGTAAATGTCCATATGAGCTGTTTTTTAAAAAGAAACCTAGTCTTTCCCATTTGAGATGTTTTGGTTGTCTAGGTTTTTTAACTTTCTTAAATAATCATGATAAATTGTCTTTTAAATATTAAAAGTGTGTTCTTATTTGTTAGGTTTAAGAAAAAGACTCGGTCACCCCGTATATTTTCATAATTAGCATTGCTCGTAGTTTTGTTAGTAATAGTATGATTTATGGTGTGGGTCGGGTCTTTACCCACTGTAAGCCCACACCATAGCCCGTTTTATAGGGCATTTTGTAAGACATATTTAAACCCTCTCCACATATGGAGAGGGTGTTGGAAGAAATCATTTTACACACACTCTTTAGTGTGTTTTACATATTCTCTCCATCCATCTCTCTCTCTCTCTAACTTTCTCTCTCTAGATATTATATGTGTGAATTATAAGAACCTACAATTGGTATCAAGAGCAAGGGGTGGATTAAGTGATGTGTGGTTTTTCTTTTTCTTTTCTTTGTAGCATATAGTTCATCTAGTCTCGGCTTTTCTACTGTCGTCTCATTTTCAAACCAAACAGTGCATCATTAGTTTTTTTTTACTAGTCATATTTTGTGTTAATAAAAACTGTTCTTACATACTTGTTAAAAGATTGGGCTATTGGGCTGAAACAGTACTTTGCAAGATTTTTATAGATAGTTTTTCTTGGTCTTACTGTTTGTGGGATATGAGGATACCATTGGCTTAATTTTTGGTTTAAAAACATTTCTAGTTTCTTAGGTCGTGTTTTTAAGTTTCTTTTGGTGTCTCTTATTTCCAAACAGTTTGAACGTGGGCTTATAAGTCTAAATTTTTCTCTTGTTATATTTAGCTTATTCAAGGTTAGAACAAGGTCTAGTGTCGTTTAGTAGTGTTCTTCATCGAATTTGGTTGATTAGACACAAGATTGAAGATTGTTTCTTCGCTGCGTTTTGTCAAAAACGTGGCTAAGACTTGTGGTTATTGCTCGTTGCGTTTAGTGGGCAAGACAAGAAAGAGTACCACGTGAAAACGACTTGTGACAGTGACACTTGTACTATTGCGTTTTGTGAAAAACCATTGCGTTTTTTTTTCAAAACTTGGTGCGATTTGACTACAAAGTGTTGCGTTTTGCCTGATTGCGATTTGTCCACACTCGTTGCGTTTTGCTCAAAAAGGGTTGAGGTCTGCCCAAGATTCTTGCGTTTTGCTCAAAGAAATATTGCGTTTTGCTTAGATAAAGTGCTGCGTTTTGCTATTGAGATTTGTATACAGGTACAAGTGAAGACTTTATTATTCTAGCCAAATATAAAGGTTACTCTGCCCAAATCTCTACGTCTTGCGGTTTGTCTCAAAGGGCAACGTTGCGTTTTGTCCGAGAAAAGGATTGCGTTTTGTGTCTTGCGATGTGTGTTAACCGGGGAACAAAATCTTGCGGTTTGTCTAACTCATTCGTGCTCATTTCGAGTTGTTTCGGGTTTTTCGGGTTTCGACTTCGGTTATCCACGGGACTTCTAACTTATACCATCGTGATCGTGAACTCGTTTCGATCAACGTGGTATACTTGCTTTTCACCGACGATCACCGTACGCGTCCACAAGATCAAAAAATACATACGTTGCATATTTATACACAATCTCAAACGAAGAAGAAAAAGTTTTTGGGAGGGAACACTTTTTATTTGTTATAATTCCTATTTTACACTTTTGGCCCCTCAACTTTAAAACAGTTTTCATTTGTTACATTTTAATTTTAACTTGCTTATATTAAACCTTTGTTTTTTAAGCAAAATTAAATAGAACCTTATACTTTCAAATTTTTTCATTTTTTTCACTTTTAAACTTTTAATTTTTGTTATTTTTTAGTTTTACATTTTAGTTTTCAAAATTTTCAATTTTAGCCCTTTCGTTGTAAGAAATTTCACCGTTCATCGTTTCAAGCTCATTTTTCGCCAACTAAAGCTCAAGTACGTTAACGTTAACAACGATTTCATTGACAATTAATTATTAATTTACGGTTTCTTCTTGATTTTGTAAAATCCCGCGAAAGATTTAGTTCTTTTCTCGGTTTAAATCATAGATTTGTAAAATCCCGTGAACATCAATAGTTTTCAAACCACAACAAAATCACTTAATTTACTTAAGATCCTTAATTTAATTTCACACATTGAATTAGAATGGAATCTTCAAATTCAAATTCACAAGAGAGAGAGTTGTATCAATTGCAACAAATGCAACACAAAGCAAAGGAAAGTTGCATGAAATCTTTTCGACTACTTCAATCACATCTCCAGGTTCTGTCTTACAATGATTTAAAAATCAATGGATGTTTCGAACGGGCATTTTCGACACTCTTTGAACAAGATGTTCAGACGTTCACAGGCATAATGTTACTAAACTTGGATCAACTAGAAAAGCAACTTGACAAAGATGAATTTCAAGGAGATAGATCTATGGCTGCCTTTTGCGTGATCAATAAACAATTTCAGATGTTCATCGACACGCAATCCACTTGGGATTATGACAGTCAAATGACAGAAAAGTATTTTGCTGAATACACTAGAATCGAAGTTAAACAGTTTAGAGAAACACTACTCCTACACATGGGTAATGTTAAGAAGTCTCTTGCTGAAAGAACACGTCATAAAAGACAGTATGATAGAAGGATGAATGAAAGACAGATGCAGTCAAGAGAGAGTAAGGTTGTTTCGAGTAAAGCATTGGATGCTAGTTTAGTTGTTACAGAATGCAGTGGGACTAAGTCAGATAAGCATGATACAAGCAGCAGTTCAAGGACTTATATCACACATGCTGTGGATGTAGATATCAGACCAGTAAATGACCAAGTGCTATTTGCTGAGGTACAATTGACTGCTCAACATAATGTCCTTGCTAATGTACAACAACATACTAATCAATCTGAACCAAGTTATGACACATATCTGTTGGAAAAGGTTGATAGCAATACCACTCCTGATTCAACAAATATGTGTCATAGGGGAGGAGAGATTGACCAGGATGCTGAACAATATCAAGCAAAAAGTCCTTTGCTTAAAGCTGAGCTTGTCAAATCAAAAGAAATGATTGAAAAAGAAACGTATAATGAACTTTCACGCAGGTTTTTATTACTTGAAAAACATTGTATTTCACTTGAAATTTCAATACAACATAAGGAAGAAAGTTTTCAAAGTAATAAACCATGTAAGAACCAGGATGCTCCTGAGTTTCGTGAATTTTTTGAGATAAATGATTTGAAAGCTCAGCTACAGGCCAAAACCACACTAATTTGCAACTTGAAGAATCAAATTAAAAGTGTGAAGGATGCAAGTAATGAAGCCAAGGTTAAACATGAAATTGATGTAAGTGAAACAATAAACATTGAACTATAAAAGAAAATAGTGTGCTAAATTACTCAGAGATATGAGAATTTAAATAAGAAAACGAGCCCATTTAAAACAGACTTACAAAGAACTTTATGATTCTATCAAAAAGACACGAATTCAGACAAAAGATCATAATGACTCACTGATTGCTCAAGTAAATAGTAAGACTGTTGAAAATGCTGATTTAAAAGCTCAGATTCAGGAAAAGGTTTTTGCGAATGTAGCATTGAAAAATGAATTAAGAAAGTTAAAAGGAAATAGCGTGGATACTAAGTTTGCAAAACCATCAATCTTGGGGAAACCGGTTTTACAACCACCCAGAAACCAATCAGTTGTTAGACAACCAAATGCGTTTAAATCTGAACGACCTAACTTTTCAAAACCACGGTTTGCCTCCCAAGTTGATGTGAATAACGTTTTGTCAAAACCAGTCACTCCTCATTATTTGCCTAAAGTTCGAGAATATGTGCTTGCAAAACCTCATCACGTGATTGCACCTGGCTCATTTAGGAATAGTCAAGAAGAACCGTATGGTTCAAATGATATGGCTCATAATCACTATCTAGAGGAAGCTAGGAAAAAGACACAAGAAAGAAATAGGAATTCAAAACCTAGTGTGATGCATACTACTAGTCTACAAAACACTACTAATGGTAGCAAACCAAATCCTAGGAGTAACAATCAAATATCTAGGAGTTTGCCTGTATCTAAGAGTAGTTGTGGAATGTCAAATGGTGTGTCGCTAGTAGATCACTCTAGGAATTCTAGTTCTTTTTCTGACTCCAAACACTTTGTTTGCTCAACGTGTCATAAATGTGTCTTTAATGCAAATCATGATAATTGTATAACAAAATTCCTGAAAGAGGTGAATTCTCGTGCTAAGGTTCAATCCCCTAAGACTAGAAACAACACCAAACCCGTTGAACCAAAGAGTCATACTCAGAAACCTAGTAGGCAGATTGCTATAGGACAAAGGTTTTCTCCCAAGAAGTCTTCCGCTGTGCATGAGAAACCAAACACTCCTAGATCTTGTCTTAGGTGGAAACCGACGGGTAGAATTTTCAAGATTGCTGGTCTTAGGTGGATACCTACTGGAAAGATGTTCACCGATAACACAACCAAAGTTGACAGTGAACCTTCAAATGGTTCAAATGATGATATCACTAACTCATATGAAGGCGATCAAACTCTTAATGTCAGTGCAGGTACTACTAACTTAAGTGCAGGTACATCTTGTAATCTTATAAAGGAAAGACTCAAAGTTTGGTTGCCGAAAAGACTGATATCTCATAAACCAGTGGTTCAAGGGATTCTAATCTGATGCACATAAACAATGACGTTTGAACAAATTGGTTCAAGCCTCGTTCTTCAAAGTTTAATGACGTCTGTTCACATCAGTTCAGGCCTCGCTCTTCAACGACAAATGGCGTCTGCTGACAACACTTCAGGCCCCGTTCCTTAAAAGAAAAGAAAAGTGTACGCTTCAGTGCGCTTTATCTTCAGAAGAAGAGAAATCTTCTTGTTTTTGACCATTCTTATCAACATGACTCATGCTTGTTCCATGCTCGTTCTGTTATCAAGTGGGTCAACGTACCTTGGACTGTATCGTTATTCACTTGTTCAATCAAAAATGGCAACCTCATATGCAATTTTTGAGGGGGAGAAGTGTGAATTAACTACATGTTGATTAATGTTTGAAAATGGTCATACGGCTCCTGAACACATCAGTCCAGGACTCGGGCATCAACTTATGACGCCTGGACCTATCAGTTCAGGGCTCGTACCACAACCTCCTTCTCCAACACCTAATGTTCCACCAACAAAGAATGACAGGGATACGTTATTCTGCCCAATGTTTGATGAGTACTTTAATCCTTCACCAAGTGTTGCTCAACCTGTTCTTGAAGTTGCTGTTCAAGACACACCTTCTACAAGTATCTCACAAACCATTAAAGAAGCACAATCTCATGTTATTCCTACTAGTGTTGAAGAAGATGATCATGGTATTGTTTTGCACACATGGATAATGATCTGTAATTTGGTCTTCCAATTTCAGAACCTAGTTCTGAAGAATCCTCTTCCCGAATTGTTATCCCAACCTACGTGCATTCAGTAAATCAACCACAAGAGCACATCGAAAAATAGACCAAGGATCATCCGCTTGACAAGATTATTGGTGATCCTTCCAGACCGGTATCCACAAGACTCCTACTACAAACCAAAGCCCTGTTCTGCTACTATGATGCTCTCCTCTCTTCAAGTGAACACAAAAGTTATACAGATGCATTAACCAAAGTGTTTGGAGTAGAAAAGTTATAAAGATGCATTAACCAAATCCTGTTGGATTGATGCCATGAAGAGCTCCATGAGTTTGAACATTTAGAGATTTGGAAGCTAGTACCTCGTCCAGATCAAGTGATGATTTTTACCTTGAAGTGGATTTATAAGGTGAAATTAGATGAACTGGGAGGTGTTCTGAAAAACAAGGCAAATCAAGGAGCAAAAGGAAAATGGAGTGGTTGAGCTTTACTTCGTCGGTACAGAATTTCAGCTTGCAGATATCTTCTCCAAACCTTAGGACAAGAAAAACTTGAATTTCTCATGAAAAAGGTTGGAATGCAAAGCATGTCTCCGGAAACGATGAAAAAGCTGGCGGACGCAACTGAAGAGTTATGGTGGTATCTCTTCATGTATCATATGTAAATATATAAAACCAGAAAAACACAAAAAGATTTTCATTTTTTTTATATAACTTTTCAAAAACAAAATACAAAAATATAAAATCGGAAAATACCAAAAATATGTTTTTCATGACATGTCTTCTGGCATCGATAATATTTACGGCGTTAGAAATGCCATTCAATAATGACACGGTGCTGTAAATAAACCGTTCTCGCCAGTAAGTTTCAAATGTTTTTTCACAAAAACAAATGTCAAAAATGGCTTAGGCTATTATTTCTTGATATGCACCCGTTTTCAAAATGTGGAAAGAACGTCGCAAAAAAAGACGGCTGTTCCTACAAAGGGTGTTTAAGTTCTCCGGCGCTTGGATTAATTTATATCCCGTGCACCCTCGATCTAATATACGCTTCAGTGCATTTTTTACTTGATTTAAGAGAGAAGTCTTCTTTTTAACCAAATGATTTTTCGTCTATGATTCTTCTAAAAATTATTTGTGTTACACGTGTTGTCGTTCAAAAACCAAATCAGTCATCTCAGTTTCTCATCATAAAAGATTTTAAAATAATTTTCTATCACTCAAACAATGTCTTACAGCTCTTTAAATAGACAAACGGGACAATTATTTGGGGGGGAGAAATGTGCTATATCAAGTCTTTCAATAATGATCTTTCAAAAAGGTGGGTAAATACAAAAAGTTGACAGTAAAACAGATATGATTTAAAAGGGGAGTTAATGTATTTTAACTCATTTAAGCTTTAGATGTTACTTGTTTCATCCTTTAAGGTTTAGAATGCAACATATGGTAATTAGGAACTTACGCCTTTTGACTTGCAACTAGAAGGACCTAGGTTGCCATGGGTACAAGTTTTATAACCCGAATGATTTGTCTCAAATATATTGATTATAAATCATGTTTGAGTTAACCATTTGAAAAGTTGGTTTTTCTAATCAATTCTGTATCAGTTTTAGACATTACAAAAGAGTTTCAAGAAATTTTAAAACCTCTCGAATAAATACATTACGATCTTTAAATTGATACGGGTCTTTGTTCGAGGGGGGAGAAAGTGTTTGTTCGAATTATCTTCAACATGTCACGGTAAATTATATGGAAAAATGTTTTAACTTAACGGATTAAGAATTTGAAGGGGAGTTTTAACTCAAGGCTTCATTTGCATAAGTAGTTTACTTTAGAGGTTTTCTTAATTATAATTTCAAGTTTAGTGGCTCAGGCTTATATCTACATTCGATCAATATTTGCCAACACCCTTGTTTTAAATTGCTTAGGTTTGTTGGAAATTAATTTGTAGTTTTAGAAGCCTTGAAGTTGAAGATATGTTTCTTATTCGATTAGTATTTCCCCTATCAGTTAATCACTAAGCTTATTTTCGAAGGAGTAGAATTTATTGACAAAAGAGATACACATAGGTATGATAAGTATGATGATTTCTTTAGATAGTCATTACCATATAGGAGAATTCATACATCAAGGACTTAATTTGACTTTGTTTTATGGTTTCGAATTTATTTTCGTATTCCAAATATTTGTTTTTCTTCTCAGAAAGATTATGGTTCGGGGGGGGGGGGGGGGGTAGCTAAGACAACCTTCCATCTGTGAGAGTATCGAGACGGGACTACAGATTGCTAATATGGACATAATGACTATGCCACTTCAGTTTGAACATTTCTGGTCCTGTCTTCATAAACAATCTTTGTAAATCAATATGTTTGTGGTAATCCGTGGTATGTGTCAGTTTATTGAATTTTTCATGAGTTCTCGTTAAACTCTAAATCATTTATAAAATCATCATAACTGACACTAACAGAATCCCTCATTAATTGAGGGGGAGCATATATAGGTTCCAATATCGGCTTGTATTTAATCAGACCATACTTTCTCCTAAATTTTTCTAACATATTTAAATCAATTGAGATCCTAAATCTTAAAGGGTTTGAAATTTTTGATCAGGGCGATAGGAGAATGTGATTATATATTTAAAATCTGTATAGTTATGTAATCTCTTAAGACTAAAGCAGGTATCCTCCCTCCATGTGCCAAACAATTTTCGAATATCGACGCACATGTTAAGGGGGAGCAGTTAGCCGTTTAATGAATCAAAAAACAATCGATGGTACTAATGCTTTGATGGTTTACATCGCTCGTCCTTATTGATTTTCAAATGGTTTATGGCGAAATGGAGAACAGTACCAAAAGACCGACCCTGTATTTACTTTATCGGAGTTATAAGGATGGTATGGTTAGGTACATGTTCCCATGATCCCGCCAGAGCCGGAGGGATCTACCCAGGGACAATCCACTAGTTAGTGTAGAAGTCCTTAGGTATAATACAAAAAGGGAGTAAAGTGTGAGTAAGGGAAGAGTGCCGACTGAGATGGAGCTGTACTAGGAACATAACCCAACAAGATACATTATTGATGTATCTGGTATGCACTTTGAAGGGGTTGAAAGATTGGAAATGAAAGGTTAAGATAAAGGGTGAAAAGAAAGCAGCACTCCTTTAACATTAGGCAGGAAACTGGGTCAATAAACATATGCTGTCAGAATCTCATGGTTGATTGTGAATTGAAAGACAAGTATATGGACCCAGTGATTACGCTCGCCACAACCCTCCATAGCCACTCAAGATCCCTCAAAGGATTTTGTTTCATTTCTCACGGGAGTTCAATACTATATCTATTTTGTTCTCTCTTACTCCGGTTAGTGATAATTGAGAAGGTGGCAGTTACATCCATGCTTCTGACTACTAAAAAACCAAGATGCACTATTGTGTCTGAGCCATAAGATCATCCAGAAATCTCGTTAGGACACTAATTCCAAACTATGCTTGCTATCACTCCAATGTGATAACAAGTAAAGATCTTAAGATGAGTCATAAGCATTATCCTTGTGGTATTCGCCAGAACTTCCGTTGAGTGTAGCTGCGGAGTGATACGAAAGTACTCACAATGAAGATGGAAATCCTTCTAGAGCCAATATCAAACAAGCTCTTGGTAGGTGACATGTGAGATCCTCTTAAGGATCAAGCTTGTGACAACTGGAAAGAAACGATGGTGCGATTCTTTATGAATCAAACTTGTTCCAGGCAGTGAATTGACGAGTAGTTTTTGAAAAACCGTTCGATGTGCTCAACAACTAAACTTTCAAGCACATTGACTGTGTATATTTTTCAAAACAAAAGTGTTTCTGATGAAAATTGATTTTTATATATGATAAAACTTTTGATGTGTCACAAAAACTCTTTTCTGAGTGACACTCGACTGATTTTCAAATCAATTTCTCATTAATCAGTGGGTATTAATCCACTGGTTCACTCATTCCGTGCTTTGTCTACTTTGAGACGCTCCGGTTTGAGAATCGGATAGGCAGTGCGAAACCCTCTTGTCAATGAGATTTCTTCGGATTCTACCGATCACAGGCAGTATTTATACTGATTAACGGGGAACCGTGGTTCTTGCAACCTTATTCAACGAACGTGAACAAAGACACTTTCGTGTGTTTATTACTAACGTATACTTGCAGGAATTCTAATGGTAGCAGTTGCTGGCCAGAGACATGTCAATTCACAACCCCATGCTCACACTCTATATTTCTAATCAAAGACATCATGATAGCTGAAAGACCTACAACATAGCTTCCGTAACTCTGATGCTTGCTATCATGATCCAGAAAGGTGTGAGCATGCCGGTCTGAAGGTCACAACATCACATGGAGGCAATACTTCACAACAAGGATGATTAAGAGATTTACTGTGGCTGATGATCTCAAAGAAAGCTCAAAGATCACACAAGTCAAAGGAACTATGCTCAAAGATCACTACTTGCCGTACAAAGATAGTACTTGAAGAATAAAAAACTACGAGCCAGAGTCAATGATCAACTCATAGAATGCGGGAATTCAAATTGTAATTTCTGGGGTGACCTCCCTTAGGGGGAGATTGTTAGGTTTAAGAAAAAGACTCGGTCACCCCGTATATTTTCATAATTAGTATTGCTCGTAGTTTTGTTAGTAATAGTATGATTTATGGTGTGGGCCGGGTCTTTACCCACTGTAAGCCCACACCATAGCCCGTTTTATGAGGCATTTTGTAAGACATATTTAAACCCTCTCCACACATGGAGAGGGAGTTGGAAGAAATCATTTTACACACACTCTTTAGTGCGTTTTACATATTCTCTCCATCCATCTCTCTCTCTCTCTAACTTTCTCTCTCTAGATATTATATGTGTGAATTATAAGAACCTACATTATTGGCTATTCTTCTAGTAAGAAGGCTTATAAGTTGTTAAGTCTTGATACTAGAAATTTTTTCCTTTCTACAGATGTGAAATTTTATGAGACAGTTTTTCCTTTCAAAATGAAATCTAAATCTGTTACTGAGTCTGTTGATGTTGATTATACAAGTGATACAGAACATTTGACATTTTTTGATAATCAAACATCTCAAAGTCCCTATGATGATGGAAGGGCTACACCAGTTGAGGATGGTAGTGAGACTCCTCTTGAACATAATGAAACAGATACTACCCCATCATCATTATTTTAAGAGGAGAACACTACAACCTATTTTGGTGATCAAAGCTCATCCGAGGGCAATCTTTCTCAAAAACATCTAGGATAATCTTTAAATTTTAATGATATTAATCTTGAAGATGGTCAGACACCTGGTCTAAGGAAGTCTAGAGGCAGACTAAGTTGCCTGTTAAATTGAATGACTATGTGCTTAATTCTAATGTGAAATATGGAATTGAGAAGTTTGTGAGTTATTTTTGTCTGAAAGGTTCTAATTTGTGTTTTGCCTCAACTCTTAATAAATCTGTTGAGCCTTCTTGTTTGTCTGATGCTTTATGTAACATCCGGTAATTTTCGGAACTTTAGATAACTATCTTACCCTGTGACTTTTAGGGTCTGGCTTGACTTATAAGAACGACAATCTAAAGCACGTTTTTATTACTCGGACTCTAAAGCAATTTGATGTAAAACGATATTTCGGACAACTTTTTAGTTTTGCCCGAGACTTGAAAACAGTCAGAAAGTGACTGAAATGCCCTCGCAAGATTTAGAAACCAGAAAATAATTAAATTTATCTATTTTGTGTATTATCGCTATTTATTTAATAAAAATATTAAATAAAATCACTTAACATTTTTATTCAAAAGCGTTTGTTGATAACGCGAATATACGGGTTAGAAATTTATTTTTATTTTTATTTTTACTTTCGGACAAGACATAACCAGGTTTCCAAATAAATAACAAATATTTTATTAAATGTTATAAAAATAACTATGAAATACTATCGACTGAATACTCGTTTTTGCTGGAAAAATTATTTGAAAAACAATGGCGCAAGTTTCGTGTGTTAAATCATCCGTTAAGTGGCTTAATCGAGCCCCGAACCATTATTTAATGAAAGTTACACGTTAGGTCCCTGTGAAAATACTTACGTTTCCTACCCTAGACTTTCCTTAGCTTGCCACTTAATTTTAAAGTTTTATTATAAATAAAACTTTATAAAACTTTACCATTCATTTTTTTTCAACATACACACACACATACATGTGCATCACTCTCTTCTCTCCCCCTTTAATTTTTCCGGCCACCGCCGGCCACCTCTGAGCCGCCGCCGCCGGAAAACTTTTCCGGCGGACTTTTCCGGCCGAGTTCAAAAACGTTGCTCGTGACCCGATCTACCCGATCCCCAACAACACACGCCGTCACGCGCCACCCCATCACCATAACATCATCATCATAACACCACCATGGCTGCCATACCGCCATCACCCCCCCCACGACGTCATCATCATCATCGTTCCATCATCATCATCATCATCACCACGTCACACCACCACTGCCATCACACCATCAACACCACCTCCACCCCACCATCTTCACGACACCACAGCTACCCCCTGCCACCGCACCACCCACCACCACATAAGGGTGCGTTCGGGTTGGGGTTTAAAATAGACCCAACAAGAAGGGTGCGTGTGGTTTATTTAAACAGCCAAAGGGTGGGTTCGGTTGGGTTTAACAGCCAAGGGAGTATTTGGTTGCGTGGTGGTTTAATAGAAACACCACAAAAAGGGTGTTTGTTTCGGCGGTTCAGCAGCTATGCTGCGTTGGTTTTGCTCGGCACCACGAAGGATGCGTCCGGTTGTTCTCGTCCCAGCTAGGGGTGTCTGTTTGGTTTCATTTTCACAGATTAAGGCGCGTTTGGTTCATAAACAAAACCCAAAAGGGTGCGTTTAGTAGTTAAAACCACCAGTAGGGTGTGTTTGGTTCGGACCACTAGGGCACGTTTAGTTTTGTGGTTATATCGCCGTATAGGCTGCGTTTGATTTTAGAAAACTGTTAGGGCGCGTTTGGGGTTAACAGAAAAGTTAAGGGTGTGTTTGGTTTGGTATTAACAGCCGCAAGAGCTGTTTAGGGGTTCAAAGGGTGCTCGTTTGGTTGTTATGCCGCAGCAAGGGTTGCGTTTGGGTTGTGCTTTCATGGGTAAGGGTGCGTTTGGCTGTTAAAACAGCCATAGGGAGCGTTTGGTTTGCAGGGTAACACCCAAAAGGGATGTTTGGTTGTGCAGTCAACAACAAAGGGTGCGTTTGGATACGGGTTTAACAACCCATAAGGGGTGTTTGGGACAGCGGACACCTAAGGGCGTGTTTGGTTTAGCGAATTGCCGAGGAAACGACGAGGGTTTGTTTGGTTTATATATCAAAACGACAAATAAAAATAACTTAAGGTTTAATAAATATAAAAACTGGATAAATATTATTTGGTGGTTTCTAATCGGTTAAATAAATATAATCCTTAATAGCTGGTTTAATTTAAATATAATGGTGTATATATATATTATATCTGAACACGTGG